>JAQBSW010002323.1:50000-105871 GCA_029291075.1 Eudiplozoon nipponicum
TTCCACAATATACCTGCACTTTGTTATTATATGAACTTTATTTTATTAAAATAATTGTCACGAGGCTGAATATCCTATGGAGCGTAGGCACTCTCGGAAATGGATTTTTGAACAAGTGCGAACTATTCCTCTTCAAAGCTAAAACACATTCGTCAAAGAAACTAATTTATATGCCTTCAATTGGAACGAGCATGCTAATTTAATACGATATTTTTAATAGAAGACTCAAGACTAGGTGTGCTATTTATAATTAGCTGAAAAAAGTGAGGCTCTGAACTTCTCCATTTCATTGATTTAGAATTACTAAAAAGGAATAGCTTTTGTATAGATCGAAATATCCTATCCACTTAATTTTGAATACGTCGGTTAATGCAACAGGTAGGATTTTGTGTAATACCAACAGGGCCAGATTTTCCCCCTAATGATGTGTATGCTCTGTATCTTGACACTGCATTAACGCGAATTATATTATTATTGCCGATTTTATTTGCAATCTTGGTTCTCAGTCTTCCATGCCGAATAATTTATTCTTGAAAGGCGAAGTCAAAAATAAAACCAATTTGAATAATTTCATTAAATGTGGTCAATTTTGGATGCCTTCAATAAATGCGAGCATTTGTTTTCTCAATGGCCATTATAACTGACGCAGTCGATTTTACGTGAATATATATATATATATATATATATATATATATATATATATATATATATATATATATATATATATATTCTTTTGAAATGCGAGCTTTAATAAAATTCGTTTTACCCTTCCTATGTGTACATGGGAAGATTAAAATGAATATATATATATATATATATATATATATATATATATATATATATATATATATCTAATTAGGAAGAAAGAACACATTAATAACAAAGTGGATAAAGGCCATTTATTTCATGAATACCAATCATCGCTTACAATCATCATTTATACATTCTGGGTTTTCAATTGATTATGCTAGTGGTAACAAATCTGACTCGCTTTTAATTCTGTTTCTTGTTTTGGCTGGTTGGTAAGTGTGTATGCGTTTGTGTTTGTGTTTGTGCGTGTTTGCATGTAAAGGTCATTCTCGCAGTATTGCAAAGTGATGTCTGAGATCTGGTCATTATTGTTTTGATGGCTTGAGAATTAACCATTTGTGCGCATTGTTCGCTGTTACATGTACGAGTGCTATTTTTCCCAGTGTAGTTGATCGTTTCACCTTGTTGCGCAAATTTGTATTTTGCACATGGTAACAGCGCCAGTGTGGATTGCAGTGTTGAACGCTCATATTGTTTGGAAACTTCCGTCACCGTATGCGCTTCTGTTATTTCCTCTTCAGTTTGTCGCCAATCCGATTGTATATTTGTTGACTCTAGTCGAGGTCCTGTTTGGTCTTGACTGGATACTAGTAGATTATTGTTGAATTTTGTTATTCTTGGCCAGTCGATTAGAATATCATGTTGAAGAAAATTTTGAATATTAAGGTCAGGTGTTTGTTGTTTTATATAAAGGGCTTCATAAATAAATAATAATTTTTCTGATTTTGCTTTATGTATAATTGTGAAATTGGTCGAATTGACAGGGTGCCCCGTGGCCAATATATGATCGGAAATAGCTGATTTTCCTGACGGTGCCAAGCCTTTGTTAATCAATTTCTGTGGCAAATGTTGCTGGATTCTGCTTATCAATTGCTTCTTCGTACGTCCGATATATGTGCTACCGCACATACATGAGAATTTGTAGACTATGAATGATTTGGAGAGAATTGGCAATTGATCTTTGGCATCCAACCTCATGATTCTCTGTGTACTAAATGTCATATTAACTTTAACACTGGGAAAGTTCTCCTTAGTTATTCTATTCAGCCGCCGTGCAATTATTGAGGCTGGTACGTCGCCTCTAAATGGTAAGTTTAGGAAAACCTGCTTGACGGTATCCTCTCTAGTGCGAATCTGCCGTGGTCTGATGTTGACATCAATGAAACGCTCTGGGTAGTTGTTCATTAGCAAAATTTTCCTGAGGTAGCCCAGTTCTTCCTCAATCTTGTGTTCAGAGCAGATCTTCCTGATTCTGTTTGCTAGGTTGTTTACTAAGTTTCTTTTGTGGGATTTTGGCACACTGCTGTTGTAGTGAATGTATTGTCCGGTGAAAGTGGATTTTCTATATATGGCCAGTGTCAAATCCCCGTTTTCTTCTCGAGTGAGTTTGATGTCAAGGAAGGGAAAACTGTCGTCTTTCTCTACCTCGAGAGTGAATTTGATGTCTGGATCGGCTCCATTTGCTTGTTTGAGGATTTCGGAAGGGTCTGCTGCTTCTGAGATGAACAACAAGATATCATCTACATACCTTTTGTAGAGTGCGCACTGGTCAATTATACATTTTAGGCTCGTTTTTTCCAGATGATACATGTATACATCTGCCAGGAGGGGTGCGATGCAACTTCCCATAGCTACACCATTGATCTGGCGGTAGTATATCCCTTCAAATGTAAATTGCACGTTTTTCGTACATGCTAATATGAGGTCTTTGATGTCATTGGTGTCTATAGGGAAATCAAAAACTCATTTTTGATGAGGTCACACAAGATCTCCGTTGTCTTATCCAGTGGTATGTTTGTAAATAAGGATGAGACGTCAAGCGAGACCATTTTATTCTGTAGGATGTTCTTCCCCTTCAATTCATTTGCTAGTTCGAAGGAGTCCTTGATAGTGTTTGCGTTTATGATGCTCCGTATTGGTTGAAGTAGTTTGCAGAGAAACTTGGCTGGTTTATGTTGTGGAGCGTTGATCATTGACATAATAGGCCGCATCGAGGAGCTCCTGAGGCTGTCACGCTACGTGAGATTTGAAGGGATATACTACCGCCAGATCAATGGTGTAGCTATGGGAAGCTGCATCGCACCCCTCCTGGCAGATGTATACATGTATCACCTGGAAAAAACGAGCCTGAAAGGTATAATTGACCAGTGCGCACTCTACAAAAGGTATGTAGATGATATCTTGTTGTTCATCTCAGAAGCAGCAGACCCTTCCGAAATCCTCAAACAAGCAAATGGAGCCGATCCAGACATCAAATTCACTCTCGAGGTAGAGAAAGACGACAGTTTTCCCTTCCTTGACATCAAACTCACTCGAGAAGAAAACGGGGATTTGACACTGGCCATATATAGAAAATCCACTTTCACCGGACAATACATTCACTACAACAGCAGTGTGCCAAAATCCCACAAAAGAAACTTAGTAAACAACCTAGCAAACAGAATCAGGAAGATCTGCTCTGAACACAAGATTGAGGAAGAACTGGGCTACCTCAGGAAAATTTTGCTAATGAACAACTACCCAGAGCGTTTCATTGATGTCAACATCAGACCACGGCAGATTCGCACTAGAGAGGATACCGTCAAGCAGGTTTTCCTAAACTTACCATTTAGAGGCGACGTACCAGCCTCAATAATTGCACGGCGGCTGAATAGAATAACTAAGGAGAACTTTCCCAGTGTTAAAGTTAATATGACATTTAGTACACAGAGAATCATGAGGTTGGATGGCAAAGATCAATTGCCAATTCTCTCCAAATCATTCATAGTCTACAAATTCTCATTTATGTGCGGTAGCACATATAACGGACATACGAAGATATTCTAATCGACTGGCCAAGAATAACAAAATTCAACAACAATATACTAGTATCCAGTCAAGACCAAACAGGCCCCCGACTAGAATCAGCAAACATACATTCGGATTCGCAACAAACTGAAGTGAAAATAACAGAGGTGCATACGGTGACAAAATTTTTCCAAACAATATGAGCGTTCAACACTGCAATCCACACTGGCGCTGTTATCATATGCAAAATACAAATTTGCGCAACAAGGTGAAACGATCAACTACATTTGGCAAAATAGCACTCGTACATGTAACAGCGAACAATGCGCACAAATGGTTAATTCTCAAGCCATCAAAACAATAATGACCAGATCTCAGACATCACTTTGCAATACTACGAGAATGACCTTTACATGCAAACACGCACAAACACAAACACAAACGCATACACACTTACCAACCAGCCAAAACAAGAAACAGAAGTAAAAGCGAGTCAGATTTGTTACCACTAGCATAATCAATTGAAAACACAGAATGTATACAAATGTATGATTGGTATTCACGAAATAAATGGCCTTTATCCACTTTGTTATTAATGTGTTCTTTCTTCCTAATTAGAAATATAATATTAAAAGGCATGGACATTATAAATCTATATATATATATATATATATATATATATATATATTATATATATATGTGTATATATATATATATATATAATTCAATCAAAGATAATTTAAAATGTTGTATATTGGTAAGTTATTCATTTAGATGTTTCCTAACATCCTGCTTTGAATGGCTGTTAATTTCAATAATATAATTTTCTTGTGAATCTGTGATCTGTTATTTCTATGGTACTAAATAAAAGGAACATAAGATTGACACGAGATCGTGATTGTCTGCTTTAATCCTGATCGTTTTGCACAAGACTGCAGTTAACCATTTCATACTTTCTACATACTACAAGAAAAATGGATTTATATCGATTTTGATACATGCAAGTTCCTTATAGTCGTTGTTGCTTAAAACAATTTATCTTATAATTGGTGGATTTCAGGAATATAATTGATTGTCTATTCAATCAATGACTTCGCGACTGAGGGTAGGATAACTATGATGGGAGATTAGTCAAATAAAATAGGATCTTTTTACAGTAGACCTGATAACCTTATTTAAATAATTAGACACTTTAAGGTTTATTTCGATTGTACTTCGGTCAGCTTTGGACCAAGAACATGTTGTATATATATATAATAGACATTGCTTAAATTTATTATTTTTTTACTATTAATATTATTTATTATTTATTTTTGTTATTGTTATTCTCAATTTTAATATTATTCTTGTTTACTATTTCATAGATTCATTCAAGTTTCACGTATGCTAATATACCAGCTATGATTTCAGTACTATCAATATTTCTGTGTTGTTGTTTCAATTTAGGTTTTCCGATTTTATTTGATTTTAACAATTGTGCCAACAAAATAACGTTAAATACTGTTTGCTGCGAAGAACTAATATATATGCAAGTATATATTAGGTGTTGCGAACCTAGTAACAAATTAGTTCAGTTGTGACCAGAAGGATAAACCAAAGGCAGCATGAACGGAAAGTATAATCTCATGCACATTCGCTTCGTGCTTACTGGCGACTCATCAGTTGGAGCCGGTATTACACCCTTTAACCACTATATATTTGGATGAAGAATGTGCCGTCCTATTATTCCACATTCTTAGACCAAATATATAGTGGTTAAAGGGCGTAATACCGGCTCCTACTGATGAGTTGCTAGTAAGCACGAAACGAATGTGCATTAGATTATACTTTCCGTTCATGCCGCCTTTGGTTTATCCTTCTGGTCACAACTGAACTAATTTGTTATTAGGTTCGCAAAACCTAATACATACTTAAAATATCGTTAAGTTTGTTCCACTCGATATATAATTTGAAGTGCTATTCAAAATTAATTAATTCTACTTTGTAATTATAAGAATCAATATATGATATAGAATGTAATAAATTAAATAAAACGATGAAATATAAGTATTGAAAATTCACGCACATAAATTTAATGTAACAAAATCTGTAAAATGGCAAAAATTCCAATCAAAATCAAATTTCTCAAGTTTCCACAGAATCTAACGTTGAAATTGCTCTTTTAACAGCTAAGAAATTCAAGAGCTTAGACCAATTAGCAAGCGAGAATGAATATTTCAAAATAATTGAAGGTTTATGCACAAAAAACAGTGATAGTTTTCAAAATTAAATTTGAGAAAAAATAGAACGTATAATTTAACAAAAATGTATTTATTATCAGAGGCATAGAATAAAATGTGTTTCAAATGGAAATTGAATAAATGCGTCTGATGAGGGTGCAAAAAGAATTATGATATTTCTCAGGCACTTTATCAATGTTTCATATTCAGCGAAGTTTCAAATCGATATGATTAACATAATTAAATATATTTATTTTATTATGATTAATTGTAAAGAACGAATTTATGTACGTATATGTATTTGACGTATTGCAACTTTCAACAACATCCATGGACTAGGATCATCCATCAAAGCCAGGAATATACAAATAATTGTATTAATACTCACTTTAATTTACCAATTTGTTCCACTATGAATATGCCTGCTAATGTGTATGTCATTTTGAAAAATTAAATACCTTATTTTTCTTCCCGTCTATTGTGGAGGTAAATTCAATTTGGAAAAAACAAAGAAAAATATAATAATGCTAACTTCAGGTCACGTACGATCAGCACTACAAAGTGTGGCATAAAAGTTTTTTGCTAAACTCACAATTTCGAGGCGACCTACCGGCCTCGATAGTTTTTATGGCACCTAAATCTTATTGATAAGGAGAATTTGCCTAATGCAAAAGTTAATATCAAATTCAACACACAGAGAATCATGAAGTTGGATACCAAGGCTCAAATGTCGATATACTTCAAATCCTCTAGCCTTCAATTTTTTATGTATACGAAGTAGAACATATATTTGACGTATTAAAAGCAATTTATCTACACAATCCAGAAATATTTAACACAGAAATTGATTGAGAAGTCCTGATACCCACCTAATCAAATGAAAACTCAGAATGTATATAAATGGAAAATTGTAAAGTTGTGTTTAATATTATCGAAATTAACAGTCCGTTATCCAATTTGTGTTTACACTTCCTATTAAAAAACATACAGTATAATATTTGGAATTA
Organism: Eudiplozoon nipponicum; assembly: GCA_029291075.1. Taxonomy (NCBI): domain Eukaryota; kingdom Metazoa; phylum Platyhelminthes; class Monogenea; order Mazocraeidea; family Diplozoidae; genus Eudiplozoon; species Eudiplozoon nipponicum. Next base: position 56,824 of record JAQBSW010002323.1, read on the forward strand.
ATGGGTATTATGAAAAAATACACAAACACACACAAACACACACACACACACATATATATATATATATATATATGTATAAGTCTATGTGTGAACATTAAAATATGTATACACAAATAAAATAGATATGAACAAGAGTGTGGGTTAACATATATGTCAGTCTTGTTGAAAACATTTTATAAAATGTCAAATGCACTGAACAGTATAAATATCATTGATTGCGCGAGTGATGATAATAATTAATTCTATTAAGATTTCGAGCGTGAGGTATACACCAAACGAACTTTTGATCTACATATCAGTATAAACTGTGTAGCATTTAAGCTAGCAAAGGCAATATCATTTTGAGTTCAATAGATTATAGAGTTTGAATACAAAAAAATAATCACAAGATTGTGGTATTATGTTACAGTTTTCAGATCAGGGTAATTAAAATTACAACTGTGGGGGAGGACTTATTCAATGTTATAACAGATATCGATAGGCCAAGAATTATGGTTACATAAAGAGAGTGGTATAGGTAAAGAGAGATAAAGAGATTGAAAAACAGAGTGAAAATGTGAGAGAGGGAATGTCATAAAGAGCGAAGTTTACATTAAGAATGAATGAGATTAACACAAACTAATAGATTATCTGTACATAGGCAACCACTACACAGTCACCACTAAAAATCAGCAATTTCTCACTCACTCATTCATAAAACTATTTTTATTTATATCTTGATATTTTCAGTTTTTTGGACGAAAAGCTAATAGTGCCAAATCAAATTTATCATTTTTTGAATATATTTGACTAGAAAATTTAAAAAATCTATATTACTATATATGATTATGTATATATATATATATATATATATATATATATATATATATATATATCTCAACATGTATGATCAAATTCTTGTTCAATTATATGTTCCATCTTCCCTACAATTGCAGAACATATCTTATCCAAGACATCAATGTACAGACAACATACATATTTACTTATCTATCTATACTAAAAATTTACATACATAGTTACATCCATCTATATATACATGTACAAATTATGCATATTTATACAGATATAAATAAAAATATAAGCTACAATGTGAGCTTACTTCAACGTCATGCACATAATATTCCCAATGAATAGAATATATCGGGAAAATACGTTTCTATGTATTCCAAAATTTTACATTAGCATCCAACTATTTAAACGTGCACGAAGAATATTTTTTTTGCATATATATTTAGTGTGTAAGGCGAAATAAATTTGGTAGGTAAGCAAATATCTCTACCATGTTTTCATTGTGAATTGTATGCACTTGAGTTTGAGCAAACTCATTTTTGTTTACAATTCCGTTTATATATGTATATATATGTGTGTGCTTTGTTCTCAAATATATATAGATGGATATTTTTATCTTTGCATAAGATTGAAAATTATTTATTTGTAACTTTCTACTGGGCAAAGGAAGTTAATTTTAAACACAATTTTAGATAAAATTCAATTATTGCATATCCCTAAATTTGAAATAATAGCATATTAACATAAATATATATTTTACTAATTTTCTACTATGTGTTACAGCCAACAAATGATCAAAACTAAGACTTTCGTACAAATGCAATATAAGTGTAACTGGACGGAACATCTAGCTACAACAATAAAAAGGATATTCAAATATAATTGAGACCCTAAGGGAAAGATAATAAAATATTATTGATTTTAAAATATATTCAGAGGTGTCAACATGATTGTGACACATTAAAACGTAAATAATAAGACAAACTACTAAAGAAAGCCCAATAGAATATAACTCCTAAGGGATAGCTAATTTAAATAAAAAATATTATTTAAAAATACGAAGAAACAAAAATACGCGAGTAGATAAAATTAAAAAATTCAACTTATAAACTAAGATATTCTGTTCATTGTGTTAATGCATAAAAAATATTGTTAGAAAATGCATTAATCGATCACGTATTAAAACACGAACCAAGCCAAAAGTTTACTCAGTCCTGACTTCAAATTATCAATCGGTTTTATCTTAGAAATATTTGCAACAGAAATAAAACGTAGGTCACATATTTATCAGTAAATAAGAATTATTTGATGACCTACCACATGAAATGTATGAAAGGCAAAGTGTTCTGTATATTTGTAAAATGTGTAAAATTTTTCATGTTTGCCTAAAGTATATATTGATCTAAAATAAAAATTTTATTAGAAATTCGAAGATTTTTCATTATTTTATAAAGTTAATTCATACGGACTTTGCTTTTATTTTAAATGATACGATAGTGTAGCAGAGCAATTTATGAAAAAATATGTTGTACTAATAGTAAAAAATGAATTACTAGTTTTAGGTTTTCTCAAATATAAGAAAAGTTTTGAGTTAGTTATTTAAATTCTAAATTAAAATGAAATTCGCAACTTTATTATTTGGGCACATAAATCGATGATTCTTAATAAAAATGAATATGTATATTTTCTCGATTTCAGATAGACTTTTCTTATTAAACAGAGTAACAAATCAAGATTAACAGAAAGCAAAAAGGCATCTGCAAATTTTACTCTAGTTTATTCTAACAAACTCGATAACGTGATTGTCAGTTTTAGAAATCTAATTTCAATTGTAAAGTGTACGAATTTAAAAAAAAATTGTCTGGACTTTTCACACGTAGAATATTAATTTAGCAAAATTGAGATTAAAGTTGTCATTTGAAAGAATTGTGCATATAAATATACAAACCAAGTCAATCACATTCGCAAGTGCATTCAACAGCATGGATGAGACATCTGCATATTTAGAAGTAAAATGTGCAATCATTGCGAGGGATTCCCAAATTATATATATATAAGCTTAAATGTTTTCAAATAAAATATCTAGAAATTTAAATATAATAAACGAGCATGTTACAGTGGTCCCCTTTGAAACATGAGAACGCTTCATTCGCTTTATTTAGGTCTGACATGTTTACGATAGTAATTTCATGCGAAAGTACGAGAATTAAGATGAAGCAGAATAAGAAGAATGACAGAAACAGCAGTCTAGCCTCCGTAGCTAAATTAAAATAAGTAATATATTTCAATTATTTTAATTTGAGGGGCGCGCTTTATATGAGCGAACTCCAATAAATGACTTATTAAAAGTAATGCGTGTCTGTTAAGTAAAATGACTTCTTGTAATTGTTTGGAAGGTATAATCTGGAAATTGGTAATACAGATTTATAATTTAACTGCAGAGATGGGGGTAATTGAGTCAAGGTTGGTTGAAAAAATAATCTGGAACACTGATCGAACTGGCATAAACAAACTATCTAATATGGGTGACAGTAATATTCCACAGTGTTACATTTTCGCCTTGTTTTATATAAGGAAATGGCGGTTTTTAAGCTATATATGTGATCTAACCCGTTATATGATCCTTCGAAAGCAAAGAAGTATATTGTCTTTATGCATTCAATAAATCCAGAGCGAAATCTGCCAAATTCGTAATTGTATTGTCTGAACGTTCGCATGCCTATTTAAGAGCAATGTGATTTTCTAAATTTATTTATTTCACGCTGAAAATAAAACTGAATTGCTAACTAATCATATTTCATATCTTCTCAGTCAAATGCCAAATTAACATTTTGACAGGCACCTGTTTCTTTATTACACACTATCTTGAAATTAATGATCTTGTTGAACGTCATTTTACGTATTTTTATGAATCACTACATCAGCTTAATAGAATCTGTCGGCAGACTGTTCATGAACTGAAACAATACTTTACGAAGCATAATAAATATAAATAGATTCGCCTTGAATGGGGATATCAAATTTGAAGCGGATTGTTTTCTCCGTGAGTATTGGACAGAAGATAAGACTGAAAACGAAGTCCCGAAAATTTGGAAAAAATCGAAAAATCCGGTTTTGAAAACACATCCGGACAAGCCGTATAAAGACGGATTCAGAGTGAGGGGACAAGAGAAAACTAATCAACCGTTTATAAAACAAGCTGTGCATGTGGAAATGTAAAGGAATCAAGATTTTACCGGCCTACGCGTGCTATAAATTTTCCCGCAACTGGCAATTTTATTATCAACTCAAATTACACAAAGTTTGCACCATTTTTACAAGCTTGCAGTTGTATGTACATACGGTTATATTTGTAGGCGATCCCTAATACCTATATGCATACTTTTGAGCTTCTTGAAATAATAAATAATCTTAAACTTGTTAGTTAGGTTGAGGTTTATCGTTTTGCAGCAATTAAATTACCTTAACAGTTAAATACTTACTTGAATGAAATTACCTGTTCTAATTCTAAATACCAGTTGCTGCTTTGTCATAACTGGCAAAAGTATGGCCAGTAACGGGTTCGTAAATAAATGAGATGGTGTATTTTGATTCCTCTACTCACGCATTAATATTTTATCCATATACATATTATTATATCGCATGTTACAATGCACGAAACTAGCTCTACATTATTTGTTAAATTCAAATTATTGCGAATTTAAACTTGCACTACACAAGTTTCTCAACGTGAAATAATATTAAAATTAAAATTAGTCTAGTTAAAACAGATTACCACAGCAGACAATTAACGAAATTTAGCCAAGCGAAAAACGGAACTCTCATTTTTATTGTTGTGCGAAAAGATTATTAGAAATTAGGAAGAAAATGAGCTTTACCACCCAATGACCTGCAATCTGCTTAATGGAGAGCGACTGAGAGAGAGAGATTGCGTGCGTGAGAATGAAATACAAAGTGTAATATTGAATTCGTTAGTTGTTAATCGCATCACGTCATATCCGAACGAATGGCTAGCAAAACGTACACTTCAAATAAGCGACTATTTAAGCTAAACCATTCGAACTAATCTTATCGTTCTTCACTCCACTCGGCTATACGTGTCATCTGCTAAATAATTTGCGGAGTTCAACTGCTTAAGCAACTATTAGTGTCAACCAGTCGCACAAAATTAACAGCAAGTTGAAAAAAATACAAACCATTGACATTTAAGCTCATTCAATATCGTTTTCACAATTACAATGCTGTACGTTATATAATGAAAATTTTGGACTGGAATGATGCAACTATACTTTAAAATCGATGCCATATTAGATCAGCCAAGAAAAAAAAGGCTGAACAGAAAACATTTAGTATTCAACTAAAAATAGCTTGTAATGCGAAGATTAGATGGCGTAGTGAGTGAGTTGCGGGATATTGAACCAACTGCGCCCTAGTCCTTGCTCAGATCGATCCATTTATGGCAGGTATTTAATGTGTTAAAAAGGGAACAATAGGTGAAATTTATGAATTTCATTTGTACCAAAAATCTGCACACACACACACACACACACACATATATATATATATATATATATATATATATATATATATATATATATATATATATATGCACACATATGAGGAAGCAAAAAACTTTTAATAACGAAGTTTGCTTTTATTGTGTTGAACCAATTTGCAAATAGGTGCACAACTCCTAATACACAATTGCATATATATTAGTTCTCCTCAGCAAACAGTGTCTAACTGTTATATAATTAATTGAATGATGTCGTGTTTACTCCGAAATTTGATAACTGATATCTATCAAGGCCAGAGTGTATGGGTTTGCTGGAGTAAGAGGTGATCAAAAATAGATGTAATTATCATTTTTTTAAGAACACTAGCAAAAATTGAAATAAATTGTGCTGATACCATATACCGACTGGGCACTCATAGTGCTGGTTTCAGATAATGACTCAACAGTCATAGTATTGGTACTCTGTACAGCCTTGATATATAAATAATATATACTGTGTTGGCTTTTTAGTTAGCATTGTCGAAGACTTTATATGAAGTCAGCTTCATTACTGCGGGGTTACACATTGGTACAGGAGATTTTACCGTCCGGTTTTCCCAAATTCCTCATCACAATATATATTGGGTATAGGGCGTAACACCGGCTCCTACTAATAAGTCGCTAGTAAGAAAGAAAAAAATGTGTACATGAGATTATACTTTCCGTTCATTCTATTTTTGGTTTATCCATCCGGTCATATTTGAACTAATTTGTTAGTAGGTGCGCAACACTTAATACACAATTGCACATATATGAGTTCTACGCCACAAACAGTATTTACTGCGTAGAATAGCTGATTTATTTTGCGAACATTCAACTATGCATTACAAAATTTGAATTTATAAACTCGAGTATTTATTTTGTTTCTTTTTGAAGGATAACTAGCTTGAGCTTCAGGTTCCCATTATTTCATGTTAGTGATTAATTGCGTGTTAATTTTTGAGTGCTAGTGAATATGTGACTTCTTGGGTATTTTAATGTCGAAGTGATTGTTATTGTATTAAAACTGATTTTCGAGGTATGCTTATTTTGTCCTGGTGAATTAGGTGTTAACCAGGCTTTCACATTTTGGGTCTTACGTGTAAGAGCGCTATTTCTCCGAATTTTGTCATATGAACAGTATTGTACATGAATACTATTTTACGCACCTCGTAACAGCACATAGTAAGCAGATTATACTTTCCATTCATGATGCCTTTGGTTTATTCTTCTGGTCACAACTGAACTAATTTGTAACTAGGTTCGCGACACCTAATACATACTTGCATATATGTTACTTCTTCGCAACAAACAGTATTTAATAGTAAGCAGATTGTAATTTTGGTCACTCATACTAATGAAGTATCTGTCACCGTTCATTATGACAGCGATGGCGTTTTTGCTACTGTATTTACTTCCGTTTGTTGATTATCCAATCGAATGTTTGTTACTGTTGGTCTATGACGTAATTGGGCTCACGTGGATACACGATTTTTGTTATTAATTTGGATTAATCGTGACCGGTTGAGTGAGATCACATATTGGTAGAACTTTTCAATGCTTAGAACGAGTGGTTTATGTTTAACTGAAACGGAACTGTCTGTGTTCAATAATTTATAAGGCTTTTCATTGTTTAGAATTGTCTGTGCACCTCGTATTAAAAATATGGTCCGAAACAAAAAGAAGTCCCTTATAATCAAACGCTCATCGGTTGCGCAAATGATGATAATATTTATTTAAAATCAAGATTGGGACGGATTGTATAAAGATCTCAATAAGGACGAAATCGGTCTACTGGATGATTTAGATCCTATTGTTGACGCAGACCTAATATATATGCATTTTTGTATGAAATGTTGCACACCTAGTAACAAATTAGTATAAAGATGACCAGAAAGAAAAACCAAAGGTAGCATGAGCGGAACGAATAATCTCGTGCACATTCGTTGCGTGCTTACTGGCGCCTGATCAGATGGAGCCAGATTACGCCATTAACCCACTATATATTTTGGTGAAGAATGTGGGAAAATTGGACAGAACAGTCGTTTATACGAATACGTAAATCTGCTGTAGTGAAGCTAACTTAATATAATGTTTTTAGAAATGCGAATTACAAGCCAACTCATTATAATATATATATATATATATATATATATATATATATATATATATATATATATATATATATATATATATACACTAAACCTGTATAGGGTACCAAAATAATGGCTTCGACGGCCAACGAATTTTTAACAATTGTGTATTGTGAAATTGAAAAGATTTCAAAGAGACATGATAAGAAACTAGTAAACCTGGGAATCTATAGGCCTGCAAGAAATATTCCAAACGATTCTGTTGTGTCGAGACGGGTAAAAAACTTATCATCTTTGGATCGCATGTATAATGAAAAGAGAATACTTAATCTGGGACTGAACACGGCTGTTCCTATAGAATACATACCTAAGAATGAAATTATTACCGAGACAGTTAAAATCGCGCAATTCCTCCCAGGAAAATTGGTGTTAGAACATAGAGAGGATAAATGTAAGTAGAATTATAATTTGAAAAGATTGAGATCGAATTTTTTATCTAGTAATTTAATATGCCTTAAAGCAGATAAAGGTGGAGCAACAGTGCTAATGAACCAGAGGGATTATGATGATAAGATGTATGTACAATTAAATAATAAAGAAGTCTACCATAAAATACATAAGGACCCAACGGACAAATTACAATATGAGGTTAAAAATTTAATTAATCAAATGATTGGATCTGGGGAATTAGATTCAGTACTTGGTAAATCATTAATACAAAGAGATTCACTCTCTCCCAGAGTGTATGGTCTAGTAAAAATTCATAAACAAGATAATCCACTTAGATTAATTGTCAATGTTCAGAATTCTCCAACTTATAAAATGTCCAAATTTCTGTGCCATAGAATAAGAAAATACACCTATTTTCTAGATTATACATTAAAGAACACTTATCACTTCACTGACATTATTAGTAAATATAAATTATTAGAGAATGATAAACTGGCAAGCCTGGATGTGGTATCTATGTATACGAACATTCCCGTACAGGTAGCATTAGAGTGCGTCCAACGTTGTCTAACGGAATACCCTGATATACTAGAAGGGAGTAAAATGATGTTAAGAAGTATTATGGAAATGTTTAAAATTTGTATGTCCTCTACATACTTTATATTTAGAAATGAATTCTACCTTCAAGTTAAAGGTGTTCCTATGGGAAAACCATTATCGGTCCCAGTCGCTAATATTTATATGCATTATTTAGAAATAAATCTCTTACTCAGATCTCCCCTCAAACCAAGCTTATATTTAAGATTCCTAGATAATATATTCCTAATTTGGAATCACGGGGATAATGAGTTGGAGAATTTCCTGTATTTAGCCAATCAACTGGGAGAGGTAAAATTCACATTGGAAAAAGAAAGTAAAGAAGAATTATCGTTTCTAGATGTAAAATTAAAACGAATTGGTCTGACATTAGAGAAAAATATTTACAGGAAGGATACTTATTCTGGTGTCCTCCTGAATTATTGCTCTAATCATCCGTTTGGGATGAAAGTAGACATTCTAAAATCTATGATAATAGGAAGTCTTAAAATAGTGGATTTAAAATATAGGGAAAAAGAACTGATGAAATTGAAAGAAATATTCAGGATAAATGGTTATCCGGAAAATTTAACTGAGAAAATCATAAAGGAGACATTATTGCGATTTAATAGAAAAATAACCCAGGAGAAACGGGTAAGAGATAATCAGAATGAAGATGTGCACAGAAGTAGAAAAATGAGGTTATTAGCAAAGAAATACAACATAAGAACAGTGTTAAGACAATCAGTTACAATAGGCAATAAGTTACCGAATCAGAAAGAAAAAATTGGAACCGCTAAACAAATCAGGGGTTTATGAGATATCTTGTAAAGATTGCAATCTTAGGTATATAGGTGAAACCATGCGTCGAATAAAGGTACGTAGAGGTGAACATAAGACAGCATGCAAATACAGACATAGTCATAGATCAGATCTAGCCGGGCACTCAATGGAGAGAGGTCATCAGATAAACTGGGACGGTTGTAAATGGATTGCACTATGTAACCGAAATAGATTTACCAGGTTGATTAGAGAATCAATTGAAATAAAATCAGGAATGAACGTCATGCATATGAAATCTGTAGAAAAATAATTAGGCCCAATATTTAATGAAGCCTTCTCGAATGGAAAGAAACGTAGATTGGAGGAATCAGAGCTAACAATAAATCCAAATAAGAGACCGCGACTATGCATCTGAGATAAAAAAAACAGAACAAATTAGATGGAGTTAGAAAAAGGTAATTTGGCTATAGTTAGATTTATATATATATATATATATATATATATATATATATATATATATATATATATATATATATACATATATATATATATATAAGTGTATCTATATTTACATACATATTACGCAGAGACATATATATATAATATATATATATATATATATATATATATATATATATATATATATATATATATATATATATATATGAATGATTCTAAATATTCATTTAAGATGTGTGGTGAACTCACATGGTTGCTTTAATGCTTATTTAGATATTCACAAGATATATGTAGGAGAATATTTAGATTTTATATATAAAGTGAGAAGAGCTCACATGGTTGCTTATGTAGATTGAGATATGCATTATATATATATATATATATATATATATATAAACTATATATGTATATATAATTGGTGTAGACATGTTTTTATATAAATTTTTTGATATTTATATATGTATATAAATTGTGAGTAAAAATAGTATATATACTATACAACTAGGGTGAATTATAAGTCATTGAAGGTCAAAGAACCCATTTCATTGCTTATAGATATCGATATATATATATATATATATATATATATATATATATATAGAGAGAGAGAAAGAGAGCTATATATATATGTATATAGATAAACATTTAAAAAATTTATTATTATTATCAAAAGCGTTTTGACTGATATAATTTATCCATTGAGGGACTCACAGTGTTGCTTGTATGATATTCATATTATATATATGGTGTATACACGTATATATATATATATATATATATATATATATATATAATGGATATATAGATAGATATTAAAGATGTGGGCAGAACCCACATAGATGCTTATCTATATATACATAATATATAGCGTGTTGAATTATATATAAATGGATGTTTTTATAAGAAGTGAGTATATATATATATATATATATATATATATAATTATAAATAAGTAAATAAATAAAATTTAAATAAATATAAAATAATACTAATTTATTATATAGGTATATACATGATTTCGACACATATTTTAAGGGAGAAACTAATTTATATAGGATATGAATATTAATGTGTATTTGGTTGACAGCCGATTGCGTTGGTGTAAACTCCGTATTCGATCTTGTCAAAACGATAATAATACTATATATTCTTTTAACAGTTTTATTAACCTCTCTCGGTCTATAACTGATTGCAAGCTGGATGGGATTAGGTAAACTGGGGGTATTTGATGATTACTGCAATATTGAAATCAAAATTTTGTTGATCTTTCTATGTGTCCGGAACGGAAATTAAAATATAGACATCATTGATAGGCGTGTATGTCAATCCATTAGGTGTGCTTATAGTTATTCAATAAAAATGCAGCTTTAGTAAAATACACATGTTTATAGGTGGTTGTGTGCGCGGAGGGGGACAAGGATAAGTTTTTTTATACATTTGAGTATTAGAGACTAGGTATGAAGACCGGATATTAGGAAGACAATTAGAAAAATACATTTGGAATTAAAATAAATATAAATATATCTGTCTTGAATGAGGATACCACATTTGCCACAAGTTGTGTTTTATTCCTGAGCGTATTGTGTCAACCCTGAAGATGAAACTGGAAATTCGGTCTCGAAAATTAGGTGAAAGAACAATGGAAAATCTTGTTCCTACGTCATTTTCAGACAATCAGCTAATGGAAGGCTTAAAAAAGAAGGGACAATTGAGAACCCATCAATTGAGGCCAAAAATTACATCACCTGAAAATGATGAAAATTCAAGATTTTACCGACCTAAGAGTGCTATCAATTGTCCCGCACAAGAAAAATGCGGTCAAATCCACAACAAGAAGGACAGCACTGCGCAACGAGATTCATCTTTTAAAAACTTAATATAATGTTTTTATAAATGAGAATTATAAGCCAACTCACTATAATATATATATATATATATATATATATATATATATATATATATATATATATATATATACCAAACCTATATAGGGTACCAAAATAATGGCTTCGATGGCCAACGAATTTTTAACAATTGGGTATTAGGTTTTGCGAACCTAGAAACATATTAGTTCAAATACCACCAGACGGATAAACCTAATTTCCCACAATCCTTACTCAAATATATATAGGGGTAAATTGTATAATACTGGATCCTATAATATATATACCGAGTCTGTAAAGGATACTAACACTATGGCTCTTGTGTTAGTAACTGATACCAACATTATTGTACCGAAAACGTACATGGTACTAACACTATGATTTCCGAGTCGGTACATGAAACGGTTCTTATATGTGTTTCAATTTCTTTTTTCATTTTGCACATAGAAATGGTTTCATAAATTATTACCACTATTATCTTGTTATTTTAACTATATTATTAATATTATTTATATTATTAATATTCTTTTTATTATTATTGATATTTTTATGATTAATTTAATTCTTGCTTTGTATCCTCTAGAATTATTTAGAATGCAAGTATAATATTAAGACAGTTTTAATCTGATTACTAAACAAGAATGTCTTCCAGCCATCTGTGTTATATATATATATATATATATATATATATATATATATATATATATATAACATTTTATCAATATTTCTGTGTTGTTGCTTTTTACTTTCGTACCGATTTTATTTGGTCTTAATACTGGTGCAAACAAAATATCGCTAATTTCGTTAAACTTCAAATAATATTTGTAGTGTAATTCATGTCTAACTAATTCTGTTTCGTTTTGATAAGAATCGGAATATGGTATAACGTGTAATAAATTAATTTAATTAAATACATGAGTATTAAAAATTCATGTAAATTATTTTAATTGGACAAAATAAGAACAATAGTTAAACAAACCGATAAAAAGCGATTCTTAAATTTTTCTTAAAATATAACGCTGAAAGTCTTTTTTAGAGCTGAAAAAATGTTTTTAGGCACATTAGCGAGCATGGAGGAATATTTTCAAATTAGCGATGGTTTATGCAGAAACACCGGTAAAAAATAATAGTAGATTTAACGAAAATTAATAAAAGGTATAATTTAGCACAGAGAATGTAGTTATTATCGTAGAATGAAAAATGAAATTGGTTTCAAACGGAATAAATAAATGTCCAGTGAGTGTGCCAATTAATGTTGATATTTCTCAATCGCTTTTATCAAAGTATCTCACTCAGCAAAATTTAAATTTGATAATGTTCATTTAATGAATCATTTTTATTATATTCTTCTTGCTTGCAAAGAGCGAATTTTCGTCCATTAATATTTTAGAAATTTCATATCTTGCGCCAACGCAATAAATTTTGAACCAGGATCATCTATCAAAGGCTCGAAGGCATATTTCGTTTTATTCATGCTCTCTTTAATTTACCAACATTTTTTATGAGGAACATAAGTTCACTAATTTTTGTATAAACCCAGTGATTCCATAACACGCAAAATATATATGAAAACAATTTAATTCGAAAACTAATTGAAATTTAAATCATTTAATAGTGTTTATTTTGTTAAAATTGCAATATGGAAGTTCTGACTTGAAAAATCTACGTTTTTAATAAGAAGAGAGATCGATTTGATTTAAATGATTCATAAAATGAAAATACAATCATAATCAGCATTTCTAACTCTATTTTTGTTAACTTAATAAGTATAACTAAAAAATGAAATCATATAATACATCGTAATCAAATTTTTTTATTAAACATTACTGAGAATCATCATAGTGAGTGAGCTACTTGAAAAAGTTCCACAAATCCCACACAGACTTGTTTTAAAACTTGTACATGTTTGAAAATATTATGATCCAAATAGCCCTCTTTCATAAAATTCGAATTATTGCTGCAAGCCCAATATCGTCTTCTGTGCATACACTTGTGCAGTTGTGTTCCAGAAAACCGTGCACGGTTGATAATTACGAAATTATAAGGTCGAAACTTGTAAACGTCTTAACTGCGATGACCGTAAGATGAACCACTTCGAAAAGCCCGTATAATTCTTTATTAATTTATTGTACAGTTGCTATAGTACCATTTTTTGAAATAATCCAATGAAATCTTGAATTATTTTTAAAAACGAATGGAATTGCATTCAGTGACACTGTATGTATCCATATTAAATTAATTTTAGTTTATATTTCGATATTAATATTTTTGTACTCAAAAACTACTTCAATATGACCTGCATTTAATTAATTTTGTCCTGTGCGTCTTAGGTGAAAGCCTTTATTGTCCTAACATACCGAAATCACCTATTTTATCTTAATGTGAAATATTGACAAACTTTCAAGTTCGAACACATTCTAAAAGGTTTATTTGATACTTGTTCTGTTTCCAAGCGTAATTGTTAATTTTTTACTTCTTTTTATTCTAAATATAAGATATATTATTTATCTTTTTAATTTGGAAATATAATTTTCTTTAAATAACCTGCAAGAAATATTGATTCAATCGATAATTAATCACAGTTTGAAAATATTTTAATATGTTTGGGCGTTATACATCAGTGAAATACAGTTGGAAATTTTTTATTCCATTGAAAACAGTGACGTCAATTGTAAAAAGCGCGAATTTTAAAACAGTGAATTAAATTTTTCACTTATATCAGTGATGCTGCATAAGTATTATTATGTTTATAAAGCAATTTTGAAAGATACATTTAATAATGTGTTAATAGCAATTTAAAATTTCATTGGAAATTTCGAGATGAATTTATTACTTTAACAAATAGTAAATAAATTTCGTCAATATAACATTGTGATTTTCTTTGAAATTAATCTACTTATTCAAAGCACGATTGATTAGCTCAGGTTGTTCATAAATCCTAAAGTAAATACAAAAGTACACGCATTAATTAAATCGCATTTTTCATTTAAATTTAAGCAAATAATTTCATTCCAATTACTAATTTTTATATGCCCTGGCAACAGCATATTGATAAGTCTTAACTAATCTATTTATTTAAATTGACTTAATATTTAAATAAATTTAAAAGAATTGATTAGGCCTTTCCCCCTGAAAATTTTAAAATATAATTTAAAATTATTTAGCTGTCGTAGTAGAGACACCGGACGGAGCTGACTGCAAAACCTAATTGTCATTCGTGTAATTCAAATACTTAACAATATCAAGTATGTATTAGGTGTTCCGAACCTAGTAACAAATTAGTTCAGTTGTGACCAGAATGATAAACCAAAGGCAGCATGAGCAGAAAGTATAATCTTATGCACATTCGTTTCGTGCTTACTGGCGTCAATATCTGCCGAGTTGAATTACATTCATCATAATCTTGAATCCTTTTCATTTCCAGGTGCACCGATTTTTGGCCTTGATTGATGGGTTCTCACTTGTCCCTTTCTTTTGAAGCCTTCAATCAATTGCTTATCTGAAAAGGACGTAGGAATCAGATATTCCGACATTTTGGAATATCTGGTTCCAACGTCATTTTTATATATGGTTTTTTGCCATAATTAATTGATAATTTGAACGGGACTATTCATATATCCATCAATGCGTAGGAGTAGAAATATTTTAGAAACTGTTTAGTTAAGCTTCTTCTGTGTGAGCTTTCTTGGCTAATAATCGCTAAGATTACTTCTTTACTTATATTTAGAATGTTTATATTGCTTCATAAATTACGCTGATCATACAGATGGTCATAATTTATATCGTAAGTCGGCTTATTCGTTAGAACTAGTTTAGATATGTCTGAAAATAATTACTTATGCATATATATTTCTTGTAAACTTTTATGCGAACTGTTCCCCCTATTAGACAAAACTAAGAACGACCGTAGTAACAGGCTAGCATACCTTTGGAGAGCATACCTAGTTTAAGACAATTATTGGATGTAGAATTTATACACTTTGGATATATGAGCCAAACATGTTTGCCTTTATTGTCTCCAAATCTGTATTAAGGAGAGCAATTCTTTATATTGACGTCATCATAGCAACTGGGAGGCAGTCGTTGTAGCCAAATTTGATGAACTGTTCGGACGATGGTAGAATGAAGATTCATCATTCAAGTTCGAGTCGGCTGCAAGATGATCAATCATTTTGTGGTGGTTCTAAAATCATTGCCCACCACACCTATATCAAGCAAATTCTTGATTTATTATTTCATTGAAAATTGAATTTGCAAAAAATTTCAATTGATAAAATAATATTTAGACAAATAAAAAAAAATGGTGGTATGTTTTGATTTGATCACACAACTTACCTTGTAATCTGCTATTTATGTAAGGCAGCTCACGCTTTCGATTTCGGCGTGATTTATAAAACGGGTATTGTTAATTAACAATTGTCCTTAAATTACGATTGTGAGCTTAATATAAACACAAATCCCATAGATTTTAATCAGTCGCACAACGCAACTAACTTTATAAATTATTTGCTAACAATTTAAAATTTCTGTCGTACATCTAGATGTAACTTTTTTCTAGGACATAGTGAGTCATTCAGTGTTGCAAATAAATATAGCGCTTCGCCGAATACAAACTTTATTTAATTATTAATATGCCAATCATTTTGCAAAAGCACTTTGACAAATCTTGCAATTCATAAAACTAGCAGGTAAATTAACGCTTCATTAAACGCCGAATAAATAATTAAAAAAAAAAAATTTCTCGGCATAAAGCGAAATTTTATGAGACTTACAGAAAAAAACCAAAGGGATTTATTGTACAATTGAGATATAACCAGTTTGATACTGTCGCTACAGGCGAGGGAAGAAAGCCGTTCACCAGTAAGTCAAATATATTTTCATATATTCAAATACTTTTGAATGTGCGAGACTAGGCGCGTTGCCTTGCCGCAAATCTCGATAGTGTTCGGTGCATCCTGTACAAATTGCGCCTCAGTGTTATTTTTAATTATTAAGCAAATGGATTACACTACACCTTCATTATTTATATTTACTTGATATCGAATAAAGCTAGATATGACAGGGAAGAAAAGCTTTAGCAGGTTATACACTATTTTATATCGATATTTAGTTCAAATTTGAAAATATTATATACGGGTATTGTATCGTAAAGTAGGAGATATAAAAAATTCAGGTCATTTTAATGTTGACAATGGCTTACCGTTTGGCCTTGTTCGACATTAGTCAATAAACTGACGTGCTAATCATAGAACATCTAATCTTAATTTATTTTATTTCCGTGCATATCTCAAGTAAAAACAGCTGACAAGATGTAACAAAAGCGCTACTCTGTAATTTTAATTATATTTTTGAAATTTATATGGGATAATTCATTAACTATTCTAAAGGTGTTGCCATTAATTGTGATAACATATAAATATAAATATATATATATATATATATATATATAAATATATATATATATATATATATATATATATAAGACATGACAGTGCTATTAACAACTTGGCACATATCGGTCCAGAAATGTTTAATTGTGTAATCACATGATATTGTGTTCTTTATGATGCCTGCATTTGTGCTTACTGGTCGTCTACTAACTAACCTGCTACCAACTATTCATCATTATTCTGAAATTAATATTTTAAAAATCGAGTCGATCAAACAATAAACTGACATTTCTGTGCATTCTAACATCGTAAATTTGCAGGAAATGACTTAATAATTTACTATTCTTTTGTCACAATTGAGTTTGCAATGTTATTTTAAATGAAAATTTAATTTCAAAAGTCTGATGATGTTAAAATTAAATGAGTATCAAAATGCGTCTTGACCGGTCAGTAGATAGAAGTTGTCTAGATAAAAATTTCCAAACTCATCTGTTGCCTAGCTATTGATGAATGAGCATTTTTGCCAGAGACATACGTTGCAAATATAACATATATTCATTTTTTATAAATATTAATTAAATTATTTTTAAAGGTAAATTAGAGACAAATACGACAAAAATATATAGATATTTCGTCGTAAATTTCGTGATCATGGTATTATTTTATATTAAGACATATGTTATTTATACATTAATAACCGTCAAAGATATTGTGGTTTACAGAAGAAACAAGTTTTTCAACTTCAACTTAGTCAAGACCATCCCGGTAACAGATTAATAGATTTAATATAAAAAAAAATTAATTGCTTCAGAACAGTACTCATATTTTTAGAGATATATTTTAATATTATATATCTGTTTTAATGTGATTAGTTTATCAAGTAATCAGTGCGATTACATTTATAAATGCACGTTGATTTACTGTAAAAGTTTAATATAAAAATTTGTGCCACAGTTTCAAATCTTCGCATGAATTAGTACATTGATATTAAATTCTCCTGACAAGTCAATCTATAGTTTTTTTTAAATGACGAATATTATCATATGATGTTTTTTTCGTGCATTAAACTGCTATTGCTTGACTGAAAGCATTAATTACACACTATTTATATATGTTGGCTGCCTCTTACTGATTGGTGTTGTCCATTAGGAGGCAAATTCTATACTAAACAACACAACATTATTTTTGCAAAAATTATTTTTAAATATAGGTATTTTTTCGCCATCATGTAGGCCGTAGTTATTGATTTCGTCTTTTGATAATTTAGTTTATCACTATAATAGAACAAGAACGCGTAATTATTTAAGGTATTAAAAAACTGCACGTTAGAATACTGTTATACATAATAAAAATCGACTTAGCTAAAATAAAAGCCAACGCTGCACTTAAATCATAAGATACATCGGTTGTTTCTGAAAGTTTAGTTTTTAAAATTTTAAATTTAAACGCAGATAGTTATTCGTTAGATAAGTGAGATTAAACGAAGTGCTTCTAAGCCATGTTTACTTCAAAGATAATGTCAGATTTCCCAAGACGAGATTTTCTCGTTGCGTTTACTGTTGAAAACCAAACCACAGAAAGAATAAAATTACTTGAATTTACGCACACTTAACATTTATTTATTGAACGAACCATGCGATTTCCCTACTGCCATATCATTAGTTTAACGCCTATAGGCATTATTACGTAGTTCACAAGTTAATTGAAAACATATGTAACGTTCACATGGGAAAAATAAAAATAAATTTAGGAATAATTTATATGAAATGCAGTAACGTAAAACGAGTTTTATTATGTACCCATTATATTATCTGCACTCAACTGTTATTACTTAAGACATTATTAATGTAGAATTGCGTCTATGTTTGTACTTCTTAACAATAATTATAAGCTTCTAGTTTTATACTTGTTCACGCCAAAGTTAATACGAAATTGTATAAAATTTTGTTAATCGTGTCTAGATTACGTACTTATATTAAGATGAATGTAATTCACTGTGGTCTCTATTCTCCTTTTTACATATGAACAGTTTCTATCCTAAATTATAAAAGCATACACTAAATCGTGCACATAAATCCATCTAACATATCCTCAAAAATTATTCGTACATATATTAACACAGGAAATTTGTTTGACTTGTCCGTACCATCTCACTATATTATGGTTGTTTTGCAACTGTTTCTTCATGCAATAAATAATCAATAAGCAAAAAATTAATAAAGCAGATCTATCTTTTGTTCATGTTTATCCTCTGTGTTTTTTCTTTGCTCTTTATGGAGAATTTGTTAGCTAAGTTCATAAAATATAATAAATAAATGCTTTATTCGAAAAATCGCCAAATGCAGCTAACAATATTTTTAATTTTGACAACTTTTATTTCTGTTTACTAAATTTTGTGCCAACCTTTTATATTAATGCCATTTAGCTATTTTTGTAATTAAACTCTTGGTAATTTTCCAGATTCTAAAAAAATTTCTTAGAGTATGCTATCACTTCCTCTTTTGTACATATTCAGGAGCGTAATATTTTTTTCCATACGTGCCTTAACGTTGTCTATATTATTAATTTTTCAAAAGAATACGAGTAAAGTACTAAAAAGGTTGATTTAAATTAATCTAAAAAAATATTATTTCAGTATTTAACTTAAAACATATTTGTTGTTTTAAAATGTAAGTTTAGATTAAACAAATTAAACTGGGTGCTTGGACACATAAAAGATAGAAATTGTATCATTTTGACTACACTACCTGATTTGAGTAGCGCATTATGCAATTTACTTTCCATATATATAAGAAGCTCTTCATGCAGTTTTCTTTCATTTTATTGGTATGCTGATCATGGAAGGTCAAACAGAGTAACTGTGTGCACACGATGGTATTTATTCTTTCATGTACGATTTGTAAAATAAATGGGACAGGTATTTATCTCAAGTTTGAACAACATATGAAGATTATAATGAGATTATGTTTTATTGACTTTATCGCCTTGGTTCATGCAATAATTTTCCTTAGAAAAGCGATATCTGTTGAAGATCAATTATTATTCGTCACCTTGAATTGCACTGTGTTATCGTAATAGTGCTCATAATTATTTACATATTTTAAAACTAACTCTGAATTTTACCTGCGAAAGAAGTTAGTATTGGTCAATTCTCATTAAGGAACTAAAATAATTTTCCAAAAATAAAGAAATTACTTCACATATTCTAAATACCCTAACTAATTCTCCAATTAAAATTCTTTTTAGTCAGCAAAATATCACACACCGCTATATTAAAATAAATTTAAGTGTATTTTTCATTTCAAATTAAAATTTGCCAAATAAAATTCTTATATTCTGTAGCAGTTGATAAATATACAAATTGATGGTTTTAAAAATCAGAGCAGGATTTGCTAAAATAAATCCATATATCGCATAAATTTTGAATTGCCTAAGTTCTTATTTTGTTGCAAAGTTTATGCAATAACGTGTTGCTTAAGAAAATCTTAAAAGCTACAAAGGAAGCATTTATTATTCCGTTTTAGCTCTTATTTAGAGCCTCGGTCTGATTCCAAGAAGTATATAGAAACATAGCGTTCTAGCCTTGTCATTAGTGTGTGCTTGTATAACTATGTTTAGATATCATGAGTTACGCAAAAGGTCGCCCTAGAATTACATAATCGGATGCAAATGCTTTCGCCCAACATTCACAAATTGGTTATTTTTTTCTAATGACAAAATTATAGACGTCAACGGGTTGTTCAAGCAGAATAAAATACATTTTGATCAATTCGCTTACTTCTTGTGCAAAAGAACTTTACTCAAATTATTTTTCTTGAATAAATTGCTCCGAACATTTCTCAGTGGATTTAAATGCAAAACTTCAACTACTTCCTGTCAGATTTCACTTATAATTCAATTGCAGACAAACGTGTAGATATTCCTTATTCAATGTGTGACAAGTAAACATTCTGATTAAAAAATAATTAATTTACCAAATATATTATGTTATAATCCAATGTTGTGGATTTGACCGCATTTTTCTTGTGCGGGATAACTGATGGCACTAAATCTTGAATCATTCACATTTACAGGTGCACCGATTATTGGCATTGATTGATGGATTCTCACATGTCCCTTTATTTTGAAGCTGTCCATTTTCTGACAAGCAGCTGATGGAGGGCTTCAAAATGAAGGGACTACTGAGAACCCATTATTCATAATCAAAAGTCAGTGCACCTGGAGATTAATTTTAATGTTGTTCAATAAGATTTGCATCAATTATGATCTATGATTTATAGATAGGTATTATGTTTCACAAAAATAACAAGCATTTGCTTGAAAACGCATGAAGTACATAAAAGCTATTTATTCTCAGCATTGATTCTGCATACCAAGAAAAATATGGATATAAATTTTCCAAGAGAACTTTTTTAGGTCATTCCATTAGGTGTTATTTGCACATTCACGGAGAAGCTTCACTCTAGATATTTTATTCAACATAGATTTTTAAAGTCTTTAACAATATACTTTTGCATTTGTTCTAAAAATCGATATATAAAAGAATTTTAATTGCATTAAATAATAATACGGTCGACTTTATTCCTATAATGATTTTAGACTATATAAAATGTTAAGAGATTATACGAAAATGGTTTTCATGTCCAAAAATTGCAACGATGTGTAATGTGAGTTGTCTTCAAGTTGGGCTAACAGTAACAATAAATTAAAACAAATTACGCAAAATATGGTTACATCTTACAATCCATTTTTGTCCGGTTACAGTGATACTCCCTAGTGTAAATATTTAGGGAATTCTTTAGAGAAATTTGTGATATTTAACAAGCAACTAGTGTATACACATGGTTCTTAGAGTAAGGCTTCTACATTTTTACTAAATGCAATTGAAATCTATATGTTCTTGCTTAAAGTTGGGAAAGAATTCTGAATTTCGTTCGTATGGAGAGGCATGCCGACGTTGCGTTGGCCGAGAGTTTTTGCGTAGACTAGTACATAATAGACTATCATTTTTGCTTTTATTAGATCAAATAATATCATAATGCGCGAAGATTTATAAAAGTTAACTAAATCAAGGTTATGAGCTTAGTATCAAAGGCAACAAAATTCTCTTAATCAATTGTCCAAAATCCAAATCCAAAAGTAATCACATTTACTGACACGTTTACATTTTCGATCGGCATCGTTACCTTATAGCGACAAACTGATCAAAGAAGATCAAGCTGCAGTGCACATATTGTCCTGACAAGAATGTTGGATGTCTAGTTTCTGTACATTCACGTTGACAACTTGTATGTAGCTATAATTGAGGTATGCATTAACTCACTGTGTGATTGGGAACAATAAATGCTAAAATAATGCTTGTAGTAATGTGATAAACAAAACTCCCTTTATTTTCACCAAGGAAAACAGCATTTAAAAGCCACATAATGTTTGATGCGGAGAAATATTACTTATGAGATTATGTGCTAGGTGCTAACACCTAGCAACAAATTAATTCATATTTGACTAGAGGATAAAAAACGTCTGCATGAACGAAATGTATAATCTTATGTACATATGCGTTTCTTGTTTACTGGCGACTCATCCGTAGAAGCCAGTACTATTTTCTTTGCACATTACATAATTGGCCATGTAATATGGAACAACAGGACGGTATAATTTCCTATACGAATGTGTTTCTAAAATGTAATATAGTTAACTTCATCCAAAGTCATCGATAATGTAACTTCAAATCAAACTCGTTAAATATAACATATAACGAGCATGTAGTGTACTATCAATTCGGTTGCCAAGTCGGTATATGAGACCAATACAGTGGATTAAAATATATGCTAAAGATATTCAATATTGAGAATTAAAACTACTTCTGAACATTTATTATTCCAGAAAATCCATATACTTTGGCCTTAATCGATATTAGTTATCACAATAGTTTCACATTATTCAATTAACTAATATATATATATATATATATATACGCTTTCGAATTAGCCGACAATTACTTTCTGTAAGATAGCTGCTTTTCCATTCCGTAACATACTTGAAGAGATCTAATGATTTTTATTGCAGGGTATACAAATCCATAATTCTTGCTTTATTTTAGCAGTTAAATTGGACGTTTTCACTTTTAATTTTGTCTAAAATTTAATGTTTTCTACGTTTCAAATGAAGCCAAATTGAGTTTTTGAGAATTTAAATGAAACCGCCAACATACTTTTATAACAAACATTTGAAACAATTTTGACGAATTGTTTTACATGGAAAAATACAATTTATAAAGATATTACAAATTGAAAAAAATCATGTTTAAAATAAAACGTTTCATACAGGATTTTAGTTTATTGTAAAGATATTGCCAAAGAAATAAAAATGCGACTCAAAGTGCATTTAATACTCTACTTTACAAAGGTCAAGTTAATAAAATATACTTAAATAAATTGAAAATATAAATCATAGGTAATGGTTTTAAATCAAAACATCTCTAGTAAATCATGCGTAATTTTTGCAGTCAACCCAAAAATTTGCTAATAATACGTATCCAACGAGTTAACATGTTATTTCAAATATTTACCTGATATCACATCTACAAATTTCGCAAATTTATTTAAGATAGAGAAATGCCAAATGAAATACTAAAACTATAATGATATAGATCTTCATTAATAAATTAAAATTGAGCTAAATTAAAAGCCATATTTATGGATTGATGACAATATATACCTAAAATTTATTAAAAATGGTGTCAATGATAAACAAGTTCTTATAATTTTATTCAATGTCATGATACATATCACGTCCGTTCTTTGCATTTTAGATACCAAATACTTAAGAAATTTTGATACTTCGCAATTCCTTACAAAGATCTAAAATATAAAGGCTATTTTTTGGTAGAAATATGACACTTGTTTGATGAAGACTTTCGCAATCTTGTCGATTTTCGTATAACTTCATGTGCATATTTTGACTTCAATCGAATTGTGCATCTAAATATATTTTTCACATACATATTTGTCATAATATACTTTGTATTGGCCCTTCAAACTGACACATCTAATTTCCATTGCTAGTGTAACAATTTACATTAATTGTTTGCCAAAAATCAATAGTAACTATAGCGTAAATGTAGTCTTGCTGTGTAAACAAACAATTTGAAAGTTTAAATGTATGCAATGACGTTTTAATTAGCAGATATGAATTGAATAACATAGGCAGTAGGATACCAATAAAAGTCTCTGTAGTGCTCATCAATTGTTGGACCACCACAAATTGCTCCATCACACTATATTATATCCGTCCACATCTTTTTCTTTACTGCAGATCCATTATCATTTACCCACTCCGGCTAGAACGACTGTCCCTGTTGTAATGAAGAAGTTATGACCCATCAACAGCATTATTAATAAGATATCCAATCAAATTTTCTCTACACCATTTGAGTTGTCCTTATGACCGAGGAACCACTTAAATAATATTACACACAATATATGCATGCAGTTCAAAATTGTTGGTTTTTTTTGTGTGTGTTTTTGTTTTTGGGTTTTGGTTGGTGGTTTGGTGGGGTTTTGGGTTTTTTTGGTTGTTGTTTTGGGTGGTTTTGTTTTTGGGGGGTGTTTTTTTGTGTTGTTTTTTTGTGGGTGTGGTGGTTGGTTGTTTTTGTGTTTGTGTGGTTTTGTTTTGGGTGTGTTTGTGGTTGGGTTTTTGTGGGTTGGGAGAGGTTGGTTGGCACCTTTTAAGATGGGAAATGTTCATGATTCACACGATTTGAGGTAAAATATTTTTGATAAACCAGCTGGTGAAGCAAAAACACGTAAATTATAATTTCAAATATTTATACTAAGTAAACAAAAACTGCAACTCCTATAAATCATAATTAATATTAGGTGTTGAAGAAATAATTTTATTCTAATGATTCTCGTTGTGGGAGTTTTAACATGAATTATTTAAAATTTATTGTTGTGGCTTCACTGTTTCTGTAGGAAGATAGTTTTGCCACATTATTGCACCACATTCATTATGATAAACTTAATTCGTGTTTGCCATAAAATAGCTAATCATTGAGGCTTAATCGAATTGTCTTTTACTCCATCAGTTAAAGTAAATAGAAGACGAAATAGTCAGAATCTGAAAATTAATTCTAACTTCCATTACAATTAGTGCTCTTTAAAATATTAAAAGTGTTGATTTAAATATATGGCTATATTTAACGCATACATATACATGTAAAATATCACTGACGTTATAAGAAATAGCATCAAGAGCATTTTCGTTTGAAACGATAACAAAATAAAATTAAAAATCAATTATGCGTAGAGAAAGCTGAATGTTTGATAAATCTCTTTTAATTCTAATGACAAAGATAGGGAAAAGGCGCATACATTTAGGCACCAATAAATTAAAATGCATAAAAATTATGAACTTATTGAAATTATTTATTTATTCTAAAATTTAAGCTAATTTTTTTTGGAGATTGAACTTATATATATTCTTTTTCTTTTATATATATTATATATATATATATATATATATATATATATATATATATAATTTTCTAACGAATAGTAAACAAAACACTGCAATGAATACACAGTAAAAGAGTAAAGCAATAGTGCTTCTCTAAAAATCAAGTAAACACATGCTATTATTTTTTTCGGAAGTAATAAAAAAATTAAATCTAATTGTTATAACATACATAATTGCCCTTAACTATTAAACTTTTAAATGCCATGTTATTGATTTAAATCAGGAAATAGCAATTTGAAGATATTTAAAGTATGCAAAATAGCACCAAATATTCGATTTCGGTTACAAGCGAAGACTGCTGATAACCCAAAATATGATTTAATTATTAAAAATGATAAAAATAATTTCATAATAGTTTTAAATCATTGACATTTAAATAAATAAATACTTTGAATAGAATATGTCCGCATGATAAAAATAAATATTGTTTTTTGAAATCTTAGCGTTTTATTTTCAACGAACGTAAAAGCACATATTTCTTAATGATATTGATCTGTAATCCTTTAGTTTAATTGCAAAATAAAAAGGATCTGACTGATTCTATGAATTGGTTGTTTCATCCTTCGACAATGTGCGTGGAAACAGTTATTACTATAATTGACTTTAAATATGGATGCAAACGTGTTTCCTATAAAAATTTATTCTTTGAAAACATTTCGTGAATAAAATAAAATAAATTATGCTTAATATAATTTATACGACTTGTGCTACAAAAACTCAACTTATATGTTTTAATGGCTGCTAAAATATAACGGATCGTTGTAGGTTATATTTTCTGGTAGGTAAATATTTCGGGCACAATCCGGTTTATATTGACACCTATTTTTGGGGCGAAGATTTTAATTTTGTTTTGACAAAATAAAAAAAGCAAATCTGACTTGATATTTAGATCGACATCCTTTGAAAAGTCTATTTTATTACCACAATATGGTGAAAGTTGAAATAATAGCACTGCTAATAATGACATAAACACATGCTTCATTTACAAATATGTCATAACGTATATCAATGAATATGTTATAAGCGTATTTTAAATTACCTACTTGCACCGATGGCTAAATTTACTACATAGATATATGAGTATAACACAATTATTTTTTTGTTTTGGAATCAATTAAAGCTGGCCATATTCAGTAGAAATAAAATATTTTGAGCAAAGACGATCTATGGGTACATTACTCGGTCCTACCAGGTGCAAAGTGACATGGCAATCTTTATATTTATAGATAAAAAACTATCGGCTTACGTTTTGTCAACCATCTTACGACTATTTATTAAAATATTACCCCAGGAATCAAGCAATCAACATACGAATATTCAAAGCAGCAATTGAGAATAATTGCCTTCTTTCATAATTGCAAGAAAATGATATTTTAAATTTAATGTTATTTAAAAATATGGATGTATTTGCGGAACATGAAATCCAATATTTTATTATTTTTTAAAATAAAATGATTGGAATAACCAGAGCAGAGTTTTACAAATCGCGAAACGTCCTTCATGTGATTCCACGCCACCATGCTTAGTTATTATAACAAGACTAATTGTGAGGTAGCACACAAATGTTCGATGCAAATCCACAGCCAAACAAAAAAAATCACCAATTAAAACGTATAATGGGATATTTTTAAGCGAATTGAAATACACGATTTCATTCCATACTAGATTTCCTAAAAATTGCAAAAATACAAACATATGAATAAGATTAGAATGTTACAGATTTAATGCAGTCCAAGGACTTTACGCAAGACATCTTTGAAGAGTTCAATCTGTTGTCATTCTGCCTTAAGGTGATGGCATCATTCTTACATATTCAGACATTGTACAACGAGGACAATGCTATCGTAATAATCTTATCTGATGATAACGACATTTTTGAAACAGTTTCGTGCAAAAATCACTATTGTACTCTATTTTGACGTCTAAATTGTAAATCTTTTCAAGCAGGTCAAATAGGATATTTTAAAATGTGACAAAGCGTATTTGTGTCTTGTAAAATATCGAAGAAGTAAAGTACAAACTTCAAGCATTATCTCGTACAACTAATTAAGTCAAAATTAATATCATAGGTTATGCAAACAGGTCAATATACTAGAAAGTGACAAAACTTGGAGTAAAGCGTTTATTAGGAAGATAAAAGTATCCATCAATCGCCTATAGTTTCCTGAAACAAATATATGATACAAGGAATATTATATAAATTTTGTAGACTAAATTTAAAATTCAAAATCAAAAAAGCGAAGAAACGAATTTGGTTAACGTTTGGTATTTTTCTTTTATTATGAAGCGTTTTTAAATTTTTAAGTAAAACAATGATTACTGTAATATTTTAAATTAAATCTCGAGATACAGATAACAAAATAGAAAAACTGCAGCCTTATATTAAATCTCAGTGCATATTTTTGTAGTATTTGTTAACAATAAAACTTATAATTGTTATTTAGAAAATAAGTTTGTATTACTGAACTAATTAGACAACATAATTCTAAAACTTTTTTCATTTTCTTTTAAAGTATATTTCATCTGCAGCAAAATTTTATACTTCTGATCTATGCTCTAATCAATCAATTTTGAGTTGGTCGACGAAACAATTAATCTGCTAAAAAACGTTTAGTAAATCACGTTCTGAATATCCTACTTCCCTGTTATTCCATAGAATTATTTTTTCTTTGCGCACTACAGGGTCGCACTTTTAATTGTTAATCAATTAAAATAAACAAAAACGGTTTTCGATAACGCGATTAAATTTCCCAGATTTTAGCCTTCATGAGATTCGGTAGAATAAATTTTTAATGAAGAAACGTTGATTTTAATATTACGAAGTTGAATTCCAATTATAATTATAATGTTTCAAATATTTACTATAAGTGCAAACGTCCAAGAAGAATGACAACAAAAATTTATATTCAAGTTTGTATTGGTCGTTGCGAACCTGATAACAAATTAGTTCAAGTATGACCACAAAGATAGACCCACATCATATTTGGTCAAGAAAATTGGGTAATGTGGACGATGCAATCTCCATTAAGAATTTTTATTCAAGCAGTAATGGTATTAACCTCGCATAAAGAATACGGCAAAGCGAATTCAAATACATAAAATTTTTACCGATCTTGTTTAGGGTACCAAAAAAATTGCATTCAAAATTTCGAGTCGGTACATGGTACCGGCATTATTGATTTTAAGATATGCCATACTTCAATAAATTATGAATTAAAATTAATTCGGACATCTGTTGCTCCGGCAAAAATAGAAATAGATATGGATCACCTAGTAAAAAATTAGTTCAAAAAGGACTAGATTCACAAAGCAAAGACAACATGAACGACATTCCGAGTCTTAACGTTTACTCTTCAAATGATATTTGGATAGGTTCAATTTTAAGAAATTTGTAAATTATTACATATGAGCACCCGTTATTCTAGAAAATCAATACATCTGGCCCTGAAACGAATTATGTTCTTTGAATCATCATTGAAAGCTTTAAACTAAACTAAAATTATTCTTTCTTTAATCAATCGCAGAACATTGTATCCTTAACCTCAGGGATACATGAAAATGCGTTAGGGCAATCCATGTTCAGCAGAATAGCACAACGGTTAACTTAAATCAGATATAGGGTTCTCTTCCGAGAAATCTAGCAAACATTGCACCTGGCTAGCAATGTTGGACGAATAATTTGTGTTTTCATGACGTTAATTTGATGCTAAGTCCAACATACATTATATAGATTATAAAGGTATAACAAATTTTAATTACACAAGTATTGTGAACAATGCTTTACATTACAATTGCGAACATCAACTCCTTTTTGTATTTTCATTCACATAATATAGAATAGTGATCGACAGTTGGACTCACTCATTTGTTTCTACCTTCATATTTTCTCATTATTAGACGAAAAAATCCTGCCAATCAACGGTCAAACAGCAATATAATTAATTATTTACTAGTTACTACATACCTAGTAACAAATTTCTTTAAAAAGGATATAAACGATATGCCAAAGTCTACATGAACGACTGGTATAATCTCATGTACACATAAGTTTTGTATTTTTGGGCGAATCATCAGTAGGAATGTGTATTACTCCCTGTAGGCACTTTATATTGGAAATGTATCACTAGTGAATGTTAAATATAAGATTATGCAAATTAAATATGTGGATGACATCCATAGTAGTTTCATATATATAATCCTTGACTGAGAATTTCTGTTTCATAAATTATATTTAGTCACGATCTTAATGTTTTCGGATTTTACCACACATACTGCTTAATACGATGGAATTAGCACTTTTGGCACGGCTGATAATAACAGTTATTTAAATCTAGCTGTCGAAATTTGGATAGACACCAGCCCATTTATGCTTGACATGTCGTAAAACTATTGTAATTTAGTGCTTCCCGGTAAAAGCATAGTCCGTAGCAGTTTCAATTACAAAATTACTGTCAAACTACCAGGTATTTTAATTTAAGTTTGGAAGCAGAAAATCAACTTCCAATTCTGGTATTTAACCGAATAGCATAATGTGTACTTACTACAATTGAAGTTGCTTGTTTAGACATTCCATGGTCATCATCACAGTACAACGGCAAACTGTCTAGCGTGGATCAAGCTGCAATTCCTGTACGAGTTATAGGAAATCACATATGCGATTCACACATCTATTAATAGCTCATTAATTGTATTTGAATGAAAAGGGAAAACTTATCTTTAAAGGCACGTTGTTTAATATTAAAATTTCTGCATAACAAACTACCAGTGTTAAAAATTGTTAGTAAAATAAATTGCAAATTACATGTTATTATGAAGTGATTATTAATGAATGTACTTTTTTGAGTGTGGTTAAAAAGTACATCTTAATAAAGACAACTTAATTACATTATACGACAGAGAACGGATAGCTAGCAAACGTATGACAAGGTACAATCATACACTTTTTAATTATTAATATTTAGTAATTTGCAAACATTTATTTCATATTATTTGAATTAGATTTGTGAGCTAGATTTAAATAAATTTTATCACCACCCGCATAATTAGTGTTTGTTGAATTTATTTGGTATTTATATTTTAAGAAGAGGCTGTTATAGATGCGAGTTTCCACAATGTGCACTTTATTTTACTGACTAATTACGCATAAGACAACGCAATAGAATTGACAAGAAACAGTGCATTGCGCAACCAGTAATTCGGTCATCCTTTCTTCGATGTTGGCCGAACTTTCCAACTTTTTTGTTATCAACGTTGCTCCATGCGTTGAATAGGTTGATTTTTGTTCTATAATGAACTGATTTATTGGCAGAATAGAGGTATAATCAACCATATACTGTATTGTGCTAATGTAATTTCCGAACGTCCATCTCGAGTTCTTTTTGATTGATTAACAGTAATCGATCTGAGGGGTCGATATTTGTGCGGCATTGTTTGTTATAAAAAATTTAAAAAAATAATTCGTGCTTGCCTGGCGCCCTGTTCAAAGTTTGATTTTAGCTTTCGTTTATTTAAGCGGATAGAGATACTTCATTTTGAATCAATTTCCGCCGCGCTTTACGTAATCCTTATTTTGTGAAACAATGTTATTGCGTCCAGTGGCTTCATCTTTCCACTGGGTATTTTGCGGCCAAGTTCCATACTCATTTACCAACGGCTAGCACATTGCCCAAAAACATTTGGCAAGTATTAAGTCAAATATCACAAGCTTGTTCACTCTGGTAATCAGCCCCTACATTCGTGGTCGAATTTACATGATATTGAAAAGAGTTTAAAATTAAATTGAAATTAATATTTGAAGGAAATTTTTAGTTGAGCTTTAGCGTAAAAACCAACTACTCTCGTGGAATATATTTGATGCATAACTTGTAGATTTGACTTTAACTCTACTAAGAAATTTATTGATTTTAAGGATACTGATGCTGTGAAATCTCCTCAAAATCGTAATTCAAATAAAGCTTTAATTCGTTTTATTTTGATATACTAAATGTACAAGTTTTCATGCTTACCTCAACTGGTTTATCTGGACAATTTTTCAATTACCAGAATTGTAATAAATAATGTGATTTTCTATTTTTCACTGTTGATATCTAATATTAATACAGTTATGTATTAGACATTGGGAGACCAATAACAAATGAGTTTAAATACCTTTGACTTCATCTATATTGATTGGGTCTTTTATGCGGATTCCCTCATAATTCATTATCAATGTGTCGTTCAGTCGAGAA
The DNA here is from genome assembly GCA_029291075.1 of Eudiplozoon nipponicum. Lineage (NCBI taxonomy): Eukaryota > Metazoa > Platyhelminthes > Monogenea > Mazocraeidea > Diplozoidae > Eudiplozoon > Eudiplozoon nipponicum. The sequence goes on from JAQBSW010002323.1 coordinate 88,528, forward strand.
TTATTTATTCCTAACTCAGAAGTCAAAGTGTTTATTTGTCCTGACAATTCTCTTACTAAGTTTTTCAATCCGTCAGAAGCCATTTTCAAACTCAACACAGATACTTTATTTTTAATGCGTTATTTTTGGGAGTTTGCTGGTATTAAGCGCGTCCAGGCTATAAAACAAAATCCAAATATTTCTTCTTTATTTTCACTTCTATGGCTCAAAGAATGGCTCCATCATTCTCATGACTGTTTCATCTTAATTCGTGCACGTCTACATGGAATTTCTACCGTATTCATGTCAGTCCTAGATAGGACACTTGGTGAATTATAAGTGTCATATGTGGCTATTGCTATTTTTTTTTTTTTTTTTTTTTTTTTTTTTTTTTTTTTTTTTTTTTTTTTTTTTTTTTTTTTTTTTTTTTTTTTTTTTTTTTTTTTTTTTTTTTTTTTTTTGCTCAAAGGCTGGCTCCATCATTCTCATGACTGCTTCATCTTAAATCGTGCACGTCTACATGGAATTTCTACCGTATTCATGTCAGTCCTAGATAGGACACTTGGTAAATTATCGGTGTCATATGTGGCTATTGCTAAAATTATACTCAGCGGTATATTCAAATGTCAGCATAAACAAACCGTATAATTTTATGTGCTCATGCATTTAGTAATTACAGGCGACTCATCTATGGGAGACGCGGTACGCTGAAATCTCACTGCATATTTAATCACAAAATGAGGGTCGTGTTGGGTCTGTTGCAGACTTCCACTGACGAATCGCCAGTAAGCACGAATTGCATGTGTATATAAGTTTATATTGGTTGATCATGCAGATTTTGGCATCACCTTCTGACCCTTTTTAAACTTTCGTGATTTTTATTGAATTTTGTCTGAGATGGATCATCCTAATCTTGTCGGCTAATTATCAACAAGGATTTTTCTACCAGATTTAAAATGGCAGTTGTTTACTAGCTCTTAAACTTCTGTTAGATGCCGTATTTGTTCTAAACACGTATATCTACTATAAATACGTTATTCAGACCAGTCTTTAACTATTCTAGAAACGATGGTAATAATATTGGTTTGAAAGACGAATACACTATTGAAAAGAAACGTGACATTTTCGTGACCAGCATAATTAAGTATCTCAATGGCAGTTATACAAAATGGGATATGTGTGTAAACAAATGTTATCAGTATGCGAAAAATCACCATATTCTTTTCTAGTAGATTTAGCTATTGTGTCTGATGCTAAATTTGAATTTTTCTCCACGTAGATGAAGTCAAGTTTTTGTTTGGCCTCCGCCTTCACTTTCGCTTTTCGTCTATTACATTTTCCATTGCGTAATTGTGAATACCAAACAGTTGAATGCAAATTTTGTGAGAAAGTCAAATTATTTCACATATTTTACGAGTTGGAATATTATTTTTGTGCTACTTTATGAGAATGTGATTTTAGAGAATATGGGGTAGCGCCAACATTGTTCTGTTGCACTAACTTATTATATTCTAAGAACATACTCGTTAAATTATTTAAATCAAGGTTGCGATCTTGATATAAGCCTGTACCTTTATAAACATAAATTTTACAGTATAAACTAGGCATAGTATAGTGTCGAAAATCGAATTCATCCAGTAGACCAGTCTCGTTCTTATTGTGAACTCATCACGTACTGTCCAGAATTTGCCGAGGAAAGGGCTTGAACCTGGGCACGTCTGCTTCGGAGTCTGTTCCTGTAACCACTGATCCACCTCATGGCACGCTCCACAGATTAGGTAGTATATTTTGGTGTGTGGCAGAGTGGCTCAATGGTTAGAGCAACAGATTCAGAACTAGCCGGGTCGAAGGTCGGCCTCTGTTCGAGACAAATTCTTGATAATACGTAATGAATTCACAATATGAACTAAACCGGTCCACTGGATGAATTGCTTTTCTACACTATACGATTCTTAGTGCAAATTGAAAAAATTAATGTAAATAATAGGACAGGTGTAACATCAAGATCGAAACCTTGATTTAAATGAATAAATACAATAATTAGATAACCCACATGCCTTTCTATTCAGAATTTTTAAAATTCTCACGAGCCTTTTTATAGATTAGGAATTTGCACTAGGTAATGTTGATTAATTTTGATGATTGTATATTATTGATCTAGTACAATTGTTTAGCAAATGCTTCTTTATTGGTAGAGTATTCTAATTTTCGATGTTATTTATTAATATAATACTTATACTGAATATCTCTTACATAGCAGTACTTCATGTGACAAATTTGTTGTCTTTTGTATAAGTAAATGAGCATATCCTATTTCATTTATACTTGTTTGAAAGTATATATATATATATATATATATATATATATATATATATATATATAGTTTCTGGTTTATATTTATATCACAAACCTGATTTAAATAACGTATATGCCTTGTTTGATTAACGTCTTCATTGTTTATTCAGGCTGTTCTAATTTCCTCTCAAGATGCAAGGTACTCGCTTTTTATTATCAATTGAAAATAGCATTAGCCGTTTTAATTAATTCCATGTGTGAATTTGGTTTTCCTACAACAATACTTAAGAAAGCGTTTTGCACAACGTGTGATTGTAAGCAAAACTTAAAGAACGTTTCTGTTTGAAAAATATTGCACTTATATTATTTAACATTACTTGCGAAAAAAATCCAAAACAAACACTTTTATTTATGAAAATTACCATTATACGTAAAATATTTATTTATAGTGGTGACATTATAAACACAAAGTTTTCAATTTAAAACGCCATTAGCGTTTGCAATAAAAGGAGTCCATCAAAATTAATAAAACTAACAAAGGTACAAGCAGAGCAAGTAAATCCAAATTAAAAATATAGAAAGAGTTTCAAAAGAAAAGGCGTTTTAACAACGGAAAATTAGTAGTAAAATACGATCCGTTGTACCAGAAAATTTACCAACATAGGTGTTGCGCAAATAGTAACAAACTAGATCAAATAGGATCGAAAGGATAAACCAAAGTCAGCATGAACGGAAGGTATAATCTCACGTGGAAATTTGATTCGTGCTTACTGATGACTCTACTATAGGAGCCGGTATAAATTTCTATACCCACTAAATTTTTGTGTGAAAAATATGAGACAATTGAACGTCACACTCTTCTATACGAATGTGTATACAGCCGTAGTGGAGCTAACTTTATATAAATTATTCAATAATACGACTTCAGAGTCAACTAATTATATCGAATATGTATACCGAATATTAAAGGGTAGCAATACTTAAGTTTTAATGACGGTATCATTAGTGACCGGTATTACGTCCCATAACCACAATATATATGATCACGGGATGTTTTACAGTTAGAAGTTACACTCTTGTTTCGGCGTGTTTGTTTAGACATTAGTGGAGTAAACTTCATAAAAATTCTTTGACAATGCGACTGCAAAGCCAACACATTATATATAATATATACCAACTATATGGATGCATAGTTGGTACATGGTACCACAACTATGGTTGCCGACTCAGTACATGGTACCGACACAATAATTTCCGAGTCCGTACAAGTTACCAACACAATGGATTTTAAGGTATGCTAAATTTGTCCAAACTTGAGTATTACAACTACTTCTGAACATCTGTTATTCCAGCAAATCCATAGACTCTTTCCAAGTAAAGATATCGACAAGCAAACAGTTCATTCAATCGAACGCAAAATAATGATCTAATTTTTCGTTCGAAATATAAAAACTACGTTACAACATCAATGGCTTATTATAATAAAAATTAAAACGCTGAAGAGTAACAAATAAATCTAAAGTAGGTGAGAAAAACCCCGCCAAGCTATATAAAAAGCTAAAAGAGCACCATACTAAATTATGTCTACGCATTATATCATTGCATCCAATAATGACAACAATCAAATTTTCACAGCATCAAGCTGATAAACTGAAAACTCACTCGTAACAGCAGTAAGAAGCATACTCAAAACATATTATTGTATTCATTGTACCCTTCCTGTGTGCAAAAACAGAAAGCGTTTATCAGATATAAGCAGTGTTCTCTCGCATTGTCGTCGTAATTAACTACGTCTGGTAGATCGGCCTACGTAAGTTGGATCGCACAACTTGCGCATAGTAATATGTGAACGTAGAGAAGAGTGTGAAATCGACTGTAATGATTCAAATTGCGTGCGTCACATCCAGTTCAAGCTCATATGCCTGAACAGGCATCTTCTTCTAGCATTAAATCCGATGGTCTTATTTGTTCTTCAGAAACATTCCATTATAAAATAGATTTCCGATTCTTTGCTATTTACTAAATTAAGAATACCACGTTATCACTACCTGTGTAAAATAATTTAACTACCTGAAACGAGCTTGAGCAAATCAGGATCATCTTATTTTTAACGGTTTGTTACTACACAAGTTCACTGGTGTTGCCCATGGTTAGTTGTATGACACAAAACGTAGCATATGTATAAAAGCCCGCTAATGGCAGAATGACCGTGAGAAATTATTAAAAACAAATTCGCTACATAAAAGATACGTTGAAGAACTACTTATTGTCATTTTAAAGTAGTGAAGGCTTCGAAAATTTCACGAAAAGCGAAATAAGCCGACCTTAAAATTTAATTTGTATTAATGGGAGAGCAGGAGAATATGTAAAATTTCTTGTTCATCTAAATATGACCAAGGAACTTTGGCTTTCTGAAAATATCAAAAAACATTACATTCTCGTACATGGTGCCGAATATATGCATGACATGAGCGGCATCTCCGAATTTTATATTTGAAAGCGGGTATGTTAATGATTTGATCGCGTTAGACAAAACCATTTTGGGCACAACATCTAGTAAATGAAAGGTTATTTTACAAAGTTAACGTAAATAAAACCTGTCTCGATATTGCTATTGAGGTTAGCATGTGGCCTCACTTGAGTAGCCAATCGAAAGATCGTAGCCAAAACAATTTAGAACCAATAGTTTACTGAAATATCCCAACAGAAATTAAATAATAAAAGAATAAACCGCACTACGTTGTAAATTATCAACATTTTATAGTAAATATCCAGTGTAACACATATTGTCTGACGTGTTTCGACACCGATAATCATTTTGCATGTTTTTAAAAAACCTCTATTTGACTACATTCAGCCAACAAGGTGCGATTAACGTACCTTTGGCGAACAACGAAGTAATTAATGAGCAAAACTAATGAACACGTGTTCCAGAATTCAATCTAGATTTTAGCAAGTTTATCCACCAAAGCAACAAAAACTTAACACATCGTCAATTCTTGACTTCAGAAAAAATCTCAGCTAATTCTATCATTTTACACAATACCTTATTTGAAAAATCCTCATCTATCTAGAAAGCGCTGAACATAAGACAACAAGAGCCTGTGTTAAAAGTAAAAATTAACTAAATTGTAATGTCGTATTCATTTAGCCAGAAATTATTTGAGCAATATGTATATTTAGTCATAATATCGAACAGATCTGCATGTTTGTAACCTATTAAAATTGTTTAAACATCTTTGGCAGAAAACCAGTCAAAACACTAAAAACCGTTAGCATGCAAACATACTGATATTAAAGTAACAATTAATGGCACAGAAAACACATGAGCCAGTACAAATTATGCTTAATACACACATTAAACATCAGCAAACGGCGAATAACCGGGAAAACCGTCTGCAAGAAAAGTAGACATACACATTTTTGTCAAACTGATATTCTGCAATAATCAATGGATTTTACTGCTATAATTCCATGTTAAGTGTTTCTTGAAGGAATTTAGTTGTTGCGATACTGAATTAATTGAAATAACCTGATCTGCGTTTTGACTAACGCAGCTTTCATTGTTCCAGTAATTTTCTTTTTCCATAATATTTCGATCTACATTACCGTAGATCTTCATCAGATGCATTTCACGAAGCACTTGCTTCATTTGTTTCGTGAAATGCATCTGATGAAGATCTACAATAGATCGAAATATTATGGAAAAAGAACAACTGAACAATGAAAGCTTAAGCCGTTAGTCAAAACGCAGATCAGGTAATCAATAGATTTGTTGAATGACTCATTTACTATCACACAAAGCTATTCACGTACATTTAAAACAATTTCAGCAAACTAACTGTTATATATATTTAATTGAATGATGTCACGATTCTAAATGTGTGTTAGGTGTTGCGCACCTGGTAAAATATTCTGGTCTTATGGACATTTCAGAATATCACTTGTTCACATGTGGTTCTAGTTCTCAATTTTGGTGAAATTTAGCTTACCTTGAAATCAATTGTAATGGTGTTGGTATCAGGTACTGATACAATAGTCATAGTGTTGGTATCATTCACAAGCATGGTATATTTATTATATATAGTGTGTTTACTTTGAAGTCGCAGTGTCGAACACGTTATATGAAGCTGGCTTTACTGCAGGTTTACACATTCGTACATTTTACCGTCCATTTGTCCCACATTATATACCCAATAATATAGTGGGTAATTCCATCTCCTAAAGATAAGTCACCAGTAAGTACTAAACGAATGTGAACATGCGATTATACGCTCCGTTCATGCTGTCTTTAGTTTATCCTTCGTGTCATATTTAAAATAATTGGTTACTAGTTGCGCGAGACATAATAGATAATTTGATGCTCAACAGACTTTCATTTACTAAATCGTCAGAATATTCATTTGCACTGGATGTAGGACGATGGTGCTTTGTATTTAAGCGTAATCGGAAGTTTCTTCCTATTGAATGAGAAACGAAGCATAAAAGCACACGCAAATAAATATTCCACAGCAGCTAGTACATACACCATGCACTGCGTATTGGATTAAAACGAAAATGGGATAACAGTGAATTATGAAATATCACATTTCAGATGAGAATTGCACAGAGCAAATGGCCGGTATATAGGCAAGTTTAAAAAAGGAAGGATATTGGAATAAATTTGATACAACGCAACGGTCACATTCGAATTTGAAAAAAATGAGGCCTTGTTTACGCAGATAAGGTTCGAATTTAACACGAAAAACTGACGCGAATTTATAAAATAGTTAGCCTTCAATGACGTCCAAACTATTATTCTTATGAAAGTTTTTACGTGGTTACTAACATCGTTTTATACTTAGGTCAATTGAAATAGAGCATTAACACAAGGACGCTTCAACGTCGTAGGCAAAAACAGTTAAACGACGTAAAACGCATGCTCAAAATCAAAACATTGTTAAACATTGTAATGCTCGCTCGTCATATTTCGTGCCATAATAGATTTTAAAATGAAAATCCCAGAAAAGGACGTATGACATTCGTAGCTATTGCAATAATTGCCTTAATTCAGAGAAAAGAAATACCAGAATGTGTCAAGCCAGATTAAAATCTGAACAGTACTGGCCAAATTAGACAAATCTAAGGTGTGTCTGAAAATATACGTCTTATGTGTTTGAATACATTCGATGTGCGGAAAGTGAAACATATTTTTATCTTTACGGATAGAAATAAATCGCAATTAAAAGTATAGTCATTTTATAGTCGAATGAAATTGGATACTTTTATCCTGTCCAGGTTTACCTCATAATTAGAATAATAAAAATAACTATTGTATTCTGTTATTCAGCCTAAACAAGTAAAGAATTTGCGGCTGTAGATTCTAAAGGACATTGATCATTTACAAGCTCAATTATTTTACAAAATGTTTTTTTTAAATAAAAATGTAAACAAATAATTCTTTTCAAATTAATGTTATGTGTGTTTTCTAGCTTCAAAAGTAGTGGAAATTTGAATTTACGTTATAAAGTTATCAAATAAGCAGAGGTCATTTTGTCCCTAATTTAAAACTTTTGTCGCTTAATTCTATTTAAAAATAATTGATTGCGCGCGTGGTGGTAACAAGTTTGCGAGCTTGAAGTAAACACCAATACCATTTTATTTAACCAGTCGTAGCAAAACTACCGCCAATCGCATCATCAGAATACGACAGCAAACTGACTACCGAGGATCAAACCGCATTGAATATATATGGAAATCAAAGTTAGATATGCGGCTCTCAAATCTAGCAGTCTCGCAGACGTTGGACTTAACTGGAAATGTCAGCAGCAAAATTTTTATGCAGTCATGAGCATTAATTGTTTGCAGCTTTCGTCACATATACATATATAGGTGATACAATTTAAACAATAATTGATTGCACGTGTGGTGGTAACAATTCTTTAAATCAAGTTTTCGTGCTTGAATTAAGTACCAATCCTATTTTATTTAACCAGTTGTCGGACAACATAGCAAAACTACCGCTAGTCGCATGCACTGACGCGTTTCAACCTTCTATGGTCATCATACGAATAAGACAGCAAACTTACCATCGAGGATCAGGGCGCATTGAATATATATGGAAATAAAAGTTAGATATGTCGCTCTCACCTCTAGCAGTCACATACATTGAACTTGACTGATATCGTACAAGAATTTCTTACGGTACAATTTTAACAGTTTGAATTTCGCCACATATACGTATATAGGCAACGTATTAATTTTTTGAAATCGGCTGTGAAGTGACAAAGCATTTAATTCGCAGTTTTAATATAAATATAATCAGAAGAAAAGGCTTATCCTTAACCTATTTATGTTTCCAGAGTTAGATTGTACAACCTTATATAAGAAAATGAAGTTTGATGGTAGGCTGTGCTAAAATTTTCTCTGAGGCTTCATTTTAAAATTGGAACCATTTCATTTGAATTAAGCTGAAAATCTTGCTGCTTAAGACTCATGTTTTGCTTAGTCTATGAAATGTCGCATAGTCTTGTTTGAGTAAAGGTATGTTTATCCCGCTAGTGCAATAAAAAGTTGTCACATTTTCAAATAAGGTCATTAGTGTAATTAAACGAACATTGGTTGCTCATAAATGGGCAACCAGTTGGTTACATGAATGTGTCATTATATATATATATATATATATATATATATATATATATATATATATATATATATATATAATACTAAATGTCAATAAATCAGACAGTGGACAAGAAAATTCTAATTATGATTGATGAATTGCATCTACGAAATCTTATACTGTGGTGCTATAGCGTAGCATCTTATATCAATTCTACCATTATAAATTATTCTTTTAAATGCACACACACATACATACATATATGCAAATATCAATGCGTAGATATGTAGATTTATTATTTATTTAGGAAAACCTATAATCCGTATCGCTTGGCTTTGATCAACTCAATATTTATGAAAAAGACCATGAAGAAAAAATTCGAAAGGAGGCCCGACGAATATAAGGTTTCATAAGAAGCTCATTGGTAAGTGACGCTACAGGTTACAGTATCGGTTAATTAAGTCAAACTTAAAATCAGCTGGCAATAGGATAACTACTCATGAGTTTCAATCAGAGGCGTAAGATATGAACAGGTAGGCTACAATATACATGAGATTTGTATTCTACACCGAGGAAGAACATTTTGTAATGGTGTAATTAGACAACGATTTCTGTCGAATTATAGCAGTGTTGCAAGTGGCTGTTTCCATGTTACATCTAAATTAAAATCCTATAAATTACTATAGTTGAAGCTAATCTGTCAGAAGGATTTGTCAGATTTCATTTAATAAAATAATAATTAATGTTTAAAGAAAATATTTATCATATTTGATTTTTGGTGGCATAATATGTGTGACAAAAAGGAATTTCGATTGGCCAACTGTAATTCATCATTCAAGAATTATAACTTTTACCAATCAGAATTTGCAAATTCAAGAATTTTTATAATGGTCTATGTGGACATACACAGATTTGTTGTTATTTAATTTTAATCCCAAAAAATTGTTTTCATTTTACGATTTTTTCTTTGAAATGGTAACTTTCGAGGCAGTGATGTATAAATTACAGGAACTGAATGGAAACCAATGCGGTATTTATCTCCAATATGGTTGTCAATTTGCAAGGTCAAGTCGAATATAATGATGAATAAGCTAGATGTCGTGCTTCCGAAGGAGTTGTAAAAATGAAAGTAAATTTGTTTGTAGAACTATTACCGTTCATGAAGCAAAATATCTCGATTAATTTTAACAAAGCAAAGCATTTATTTCACACCAAATATACATGATTGGCCAAAAAATGCATGATATTTTCTTGTTATTGTGTCATATATATCATACTTGATTTTTGTTTGGAATTAATTATTCAATATTTCTGTAAATGACATCAGTTTTCTTGTTGTATGCCAAATAGTTATATATTTTACATGATATGATTTTTTAATTTTGGCTGAGACCATCGTTAATTTTACGAAAAATTTCCATGTTGGTTGCCATAGTCCACAATTTTGTTTGGATCTTTATCCTTATCTTTTAATACTTGATTGTGTGAATTTAATGTGTGTTTTCTGCACTTTTTCTTGCATGCCGGTAGTTTGGCTCTCTTCGAGATTAATTATTTTCGTGTCTGTTTTTCTGCATGGCGAAATTTTTCTGTCCAATTTGTGTAGTTGATGGGACATTCGGTTACCTATAAAAAAATTAAATGTCATTTGAATTATGCATATTAATTTTGCATGTAATTACTAGAAGCCAGTAAAATTCTAGCTTTTGATGATATATTAGATGGCAAGTCAGTTGAACTCAAACTAATATGCTCGACAAAGTTTAAAAAATTATTTAAAATCAATTTCGTTTTGTTCGTCAGAATGATGTACAAAAATCCTACACTTTTTATAGCGAACAAGGCCAATTTGCTTGATATCCACCTAATACATACTTGTATATATATTAGTTCTCCTCCACAAAACAGTATCTAACCTGATACCCAGATTGTTTATCTGACAGTTTCAACACACATTAGCAAGTTTCTGTCAATGGTTTGCTCAAAACATTAAATATCGACATGCAACAAAACAAGTAAAATATATCGTTTAAACAGCCGCACGTATATTTCTGACAAACGTCCCGCTAGATAAGCGTAAAAAACTGAAATATTTATTCGAAGGATTGAAACGGCAGTGAGTTTTGGTATGCTTAATAAATAGCAAATTGTCGTCTGTAAAATAAATGCCTGCTAATAAAAAATTCAAGGTATAAGCTCGCTGCAGTCGAACAATACTGTTTACGTATATATATATATATATATATATATATATATATATATATATATATATATATATATATATATATATATATATATATATGGGAAAGCTGCTTGGTGCACGAAGAAGGCCGATTACTAACAAAGTGAACGCAAGTTCATTTAAGAATAGACACAACTGGCATAAGAGCAGACATTTTTGCAAAAAAACCACACACCAACCTAAGGGAATTTATACGTGGTCTTGAAGACAAAATAGAAAACTAGCTATGTAAATTGGAAGTTGCAATATGCAAAATTTTAAATCCTCATGCAAGTTTATATATTATTAGAAGAGAAATCGGTGCAGCCGACATTTCCAGTCAAGTACAACGTAAGTGAGACTAATAGTGGTGAGATCCGCATATCTAATTTTATTTTCAATATAACTGCTTTGCGGTTTGATCCTCGCTAGTCAGTTTGCCAATGTACCTTGATGATGATCATAGAAAGTCGAAACGCGTCGGTACGTGTGTGTCATCCCTACCTGCGCAATCAATGATTGTTAAAATCGGTGAATTGTTTTCTTTGTGTGCATTTGTGTGTATACTGACCTTTCACTTCTTCTAATTTGTTTTATAATATAAGTAGCTAATCCAACTTAATCCTCCTTAACTTAAAAAATGGCTTTGTAGAGTAACAGATTTTTTAGTCTAGTTCTGTTCTGCTTTATAGTAGTTTGAATATTCAATTTACAGTTTATTTTTCAATTCATTTACAAACGCATATAAATGTTTGACCAAAAACTAGTACATGATCCTACGCTGGGTGCGGTTTCATTGCCACCTCGAGAGGTGACTCAAATCATTTCACTTAAATGCCGATATTGGGAGGACTGTGATAGAAAGGAGATTTTATGTGCGGTGCAACAAATACAAATAATTTCAGCAGCGGTATCACAAAATATGCCAATCAGCTTCGACAAACTCAACTAAGAAAATGACAAGTCAGATGAGAACGAATGCAATAAACACCCAGTACCTGCTTCAAGACAATAAGTTCAGCCAAATTTCAGCATCAGAGTATTGAATCAGTAGGCTCACACAGGCGAGTGTGTAACATTCGGTATTGTTGGTAATCGCATGGTTACATATGTGAGCCGACAAAGAAATTTTGTAATTACACTTAAATTTATTACTTAATCAGAAAATCTATATCGCATTTTTAAGTAACGTTGAGGTGTTTATTTTCAACTTTACAAGATTACTTCTATTGGACGAATAGAAAAAATGTTGTATCGTTTGAGCAGATATTCTGTATATTGACAATTAATTAAAAAAATGAGACCGATATGAACAAAAGCTGGGCTGAAATCTGTACATGACAATTTTACAACAGGAATTTTAAAAGATGTATTTTGACTTCCTCTTAAAGCTGAACTAAATCTCGCATATGATCATTATAAATTTCATAAAAGTAGCACATAACTGTGAGAAAATATAACGTAATTTGATAAATGTAGCCAAAAGGAGACTCAAGTATCGACTTTGTGAATACCAATGCATATATAATAAAACAGAAAATGATATTGATTCTGAAATAAATTGGGTCCATGTAAAATTAATAAATCCAGATCAGAAACTACAAAAAATTCAATATGCCGATCAATTAAACATTGGTTTGAAACAATTCAACCTAAAACAGATGCTTCAAATACTATTCGAATTGACAAAACCATACATCGTCTCAGACAAGCTAAACCAATTAGCACACACGCAGCCAGGATGAACGAGAAGCCGAAGACACACAAAATAGTTGGAAAAAGCAACTCTACGCCATTAATATCAATTGTTCAACGATCATACACCAAAGAACAGACTCGTGGGCGTACAAATGGCGTTTCTAAGCCAGTACAATTATATATGTCAAACAATTGTTTCTGCGACAGTTTCTATTTCTTAAAAAATGTAAAATCGCACAAAGTTAAGTATTTAAACAGAAGGATCTCGTTCGATATCAGAAGTCATTGTATATACATAAATGTTGACAGAACCACTGCTTTCCGTTGAATGTTACAGTTAAATACTGTTTGTTGCGAAGAACTAATATATATGCAAGTATGTATTAGGTTTTGCGAACCTAGTAACAAATTAGTTCAGTTGTGACCAGAAGGATAAACCAAAGGCAGCATGAACGGAAAGTATAATCTCATGCACATTCGTTTCGTGCTTACTGGCGACTCATCAGTAGGAGCCGGTATTACGCCCTTTAACCACTATATATATTTGGTAGAAGAATGTGGAATAATAGGACGGTACAATCTCCTAGACGGATGTGTAAACCTGTAATAGTGAAGCTAACATAATCTGAAGTCAACGATAATACGACTTCAATGCTACCTCACACTATATAATATATATACCGAGTCTGTAAAGGATACTAACACTATGGCTATTGTGTTAGTAACTGATACCTTTTTTGAAATCGATGAGTACCGGATACTAACACTATGGTTTCCGAGTCGGTAAATGATACCAACATGATGGATATAACTTTATGCTAAAGTTCAGCCAAATTGAGAATTACAACAATTTCCGAACACCTGTTACTCCAGTTAAACCATACACACTGGCCTCCATCGATATCAGTTATCACATTTCGCGGTAAGCATGACATCATTCAATTCAATATATTACAGTTAAATACTGTTTATTGCGAAGAACTAATATATATACAAGTATGTATTAGGTTTTGCGAACCTAGTAACAAATTAGTTCAGTAGTGACCAGAAGGATAAACCAAAGGCAGCATGAACGGAAAGTATAATCTCATGCACATTCGTTTCGTGCTTACTGGCGACTCATCAGTAGGAGCCGGTGTTACGCCCTTTAACCACTATATATTTGGTAGAAGAATGTGGAATAATAGGACAGTACAATCTCCTAGACGAATGTGTAAACCTGTAATAGTGAAGCTAACATCATCTAAAGTCAACGACAATGCGACTTCAACGCTAACTAACACTATATAATATATACACCGAGTCTGTAAAGGATACTAACACTATGGCTATTGTGTTAGTAACTGATACCTTTTTTGAAATCGATGAGTACCGGCGACTAACACTATGGTTTCCGAGTCGGTAAATGATACCAACATGATAGATATAACTTTATGCTAAAGTTCAGCCAAATTGAGAATTACAACAATTTCCGAACACCTGTTACTCCAGTTAAACCATACACTCTGGCCTTCATCGATATCAGTTATCACATTTCGCGGTAAGCATGACATCATTCAATTCAATATATTACAGTTAATTACTGTTTGTTGCGAAGAGCTAATATATATGCAAGTATGTATTAGGTTTTGCGAACCTAGTAACAAATTAGTTCAGTAGTGACCAGAAGGATAAAACAAAGGCAGCATGAACGGAAAGTATAATCTCATGCACATTCGTTTCGTGCTTACTGGCGACTCATCAGTAGGAGCCGGTATTACGCCCTTTAACCACTATATATTTGGTAGAAGAATGTGGAATAATAGGACGGTACAATCTCCTAGACGAATGTGTAAACCTGTAATAGTGAAACTAACATAATCTAAAGTCAACGACAATACGACTTCAATGCTAACTCACACTATATAATATATATACCGAGTCTGTTAAGGATACTAACACTATGGCTATTGTGTTAGTAACTGATACCTTTTTTGAAATCGATGAGTACCGGATACTAACACTATGGTTTCCGAGTCATTACTTGATATCAACTTGATGGATATAAATTTATGCTAAAGTTCACCCAAATTGAGAATTACAACAATTTCCGAACACCTGTTACTCCAGTTAAACCATACACTCTGGCCTTCATCGATATCAGTTATCACATTTCACGGTAAGCATGACATCATTCAATTCAATATATTACAGTTAAATACTGTTTGTTGCGAAGAACTAATATATATGCAAGTATGTATTAGGTTTTGCGAACCTAGTAACAAATTAGTTCAGTTGTGACCAGAAGGATAAACCAAAGGCAGCATGAACGGAAAGTATAATCTCATGCACATTCGTTTCGTGCTTACTGGCGACTCATCAGTAGGAGCCGGTATTGCGCCCTTTAACCACTATATATTTTGGTGAAGAATGTGGGATAATAGGACGGTACAATCTCCTAGACGAATGTAACCTGTAATAGTGAAGCTAACATAATCTAAAGTCAACGACAATGCGACTTCAATGCTAACTCACACTATATAATATATATACACCGAGTCTGTAAAGGATACTAACACTATGGCTATTGTGTTAGTAACTGATACCTTTTTTGAAATCGATGAGTACCGAATACTAACACTATGGTTTCCGAGTCGGTACATGATACCAACCTGATGGATATAAATTTATGCTAAAGTTCACCCAAATTTAGAATTACAACAATTTCCGAACACCTGTTACTCCAGTTAAACCATACACTCTGGCCTTCATCGATATCAGTTATCACATTCCGCGGTAAGCATGACATCATTCAATTCAATATATTACAGTTAAATACTGCTGTTGCGAAGAACTAATATACATGCAAGTATGTATTAGGTGTTGCGAACCTAGTAATAAATTAGTTCAGTTGTGACCAGAAGGATAAACCAATGACAGCATGAACGGAAAGTATAATCTCATGCACAGTCGTTCCGTGCTTACTGGCGACTCATCAGTAGGAGCCGGTATTACGCCCTTTAACCACTATATATTCGGTAGAAGAATGTGAATAATAGGACGGTACAATCTCCTAGACGAATGTGTAAACCTGTAATAGTGAAGCTAACATAATCTGAAGTCAACGACAATACGACTTCAATGCTACCTCACACTATATAATATATATACCGAGTCTGTAAAGGATACTAACACTATGGCTATTGTGTTAGTAACTGATACCTTTTTTGAAATCGACGAGTACCGTATACTAACACTATGGTTTCCGAGTCGGTAAATGATACCAACATGATGGATATAACTTTATGCTAAAGTTCAACCAAATTGAGAATTACAACAATTTCCGAACACCTGTTACTCCAGTTAAACCATACACTCTGGCCTTCATCGATATCAGTTATCACATTTCGCGGTAAACATGACATCATTCAATTCAATATATTACAGTTAAATACTGTTTGTTGCGAAGAGCTAATATATATGCAAGTATGTATTAGGTTTTGCGAACCTAGTAACAAATTAGTTCAGTTGTGACCAGAAGGATAAACCAAAGGCATGAACGGAAAGTATAATCTCATGCACATTCGTTTCGTGCTTACTGGCGACTCATCAGTAGAGCCGGTATTACGCCCTTTAACCACTATATATTTGGTAGAAGAATGTGGAATAATAGGACGGTACAATCTCCTAGACGAATTTGTAAACCTGTAATAGAGAAGCTAACATAATCTAAAGTCAACGACAATACGACTTCAATGCTAACTCACACCATATAATATATACACCGAGTCTTTAAAGGATACTAACACTATGGCTATTGTGTTAGTAACTGATACGTTTTTTAAATCGGTGAGTACCGGATACTAACACTATGGTTTCCGAGTCGGTACATGATACCAACCTGATGGATATAAATTTATGCTAAAGTTCACCCAAATTGAGAATTACAACAATTTCCGAACACCTGTTACTCCAGTTAAACCATACACTCTGGCCTTCATCGATATCAGTTATCACATTTCGCGGTAAGCATGACATCATTCAATTCAATATATTACAGTTAAATACTGTTTGTTGCGAAGAACTTATATATATGCAAGTATGTATTAGGTTTTGCGAACCTAGTAACAAATTAGTTCAGTTGTGAACAGAAGGATAAACCAAAGGCAGCATGAACGGAAAGTATAATCTCATGCACATTCGTTTCGTGCTTACTGGCGACTCATCAGTAGGAGCCGGTATTACGCCCTTTAACCACTATATATTTGGTAGAAGAATGTGGAATAATAGGACGGTACAATCTCCTAGACGAATGTGTAAACCTGTAATAGTGAAGCTAACATAATCTGAAGTAAACGATAATACGACTTCAATGCTACCTCACACTATATAATATATACACCGAGTCTGTAAAGGATACTAACACTATGGCTATTGTGTTAGTAACTGATACCTTTTTTGAAATCGATGAGTACCGGCGACTAACACTATGGTTTCCGAGTCGGTAAATGATACCAACATGATGGATATAACTTTATGCTAAAGTTCAGCCAAATTGAGAATTACAACAA
>JAQBSW010002324.1:0-105840 GCA_029291075.1 Eudiplozoon nipponicum
GGGAACTCTAATGTATACAATGGTGTGTGAGGTATTGCGCACATAGCAACAAACTAGTTCAAATATGGAGCAGCAAGTAACGTAGATGGATGGAGAGTGAATGTTATATCGACGCTTAGGTGAACGATTAAAGAGAGAAAGATAGAGATAGCCTGGACAACTAACGTTTTTCAAAAAACTAATCGTAAGCACAATGCGAAGTTAATCAACTTTTGGAAATAATTGCATAAGAATATTTGCTGATATGACTAAAATACTTCATTACACATATATCTAAATATAATATCGTAAAACCTTTATATATATATATATATATATATATATATAAATAGAGAGAGAGAAAAAGGACCACTGATAATTATTAAATATGAATAATTTCTATTCTTATTATATATTTATTTATTACGTTAGTCACACCTTATATCAATATATAAAATACATGTCAATATGTATAAAAACATATATATGAATATAAGCAACAGTATGAGACCAACATCCCTAATCCTATATATATATATATATATATATATATATATATATATATATATATATATATATATATATATGTTTGCCTATTTCAAATTATTATTTTATTCTTTTCTTACTGTTTTTTTTATTTACCAATTAATCAAATTGTATATTTATTTATTCACACCTTATATAAATATATAAAATACATATAAATATGTATAAAAACATATATATATAAATATAAGCAACAGTGTGAGTCATATATATATATATATATATATATATTATGTGTATAGAATAAACCTATCAATCTACCCATAGGCCTATCTATATATCCGTCTATCTATCACATTTTGGTTTCCTAATGTTCTATCTAATAACCCTTGCTAAATCGGTATACCGTCTTTTGGAACATTTTTATTGAGAAAAATAAGTATATAGGAAATTGATATTGGTACAGATCATTCGCAATTAGTTTTCTATAAGCGAGGTTTTTTACTTAGGTTCCCACTTAATTCATGTTCCGCAGCCTCACGTTTTCTGACCATAGAAAATGCTTCATTAAATATTGGGCCCAATGATTTTTCTACCGATGTTACATTCATTACACCTTTTCCTGATTTTATTTCAATTGACTCTCTAATTAGTCTAGTTAATCTGTTGCGGTTGCATAACGCGATGCGTTTACATCCTTCCCAGTCTATTTCATGACCCGTTTCCTTCGAATGCCTAGCTAGGTCTGATCTTTGAATGTGTCCATATTTGCAGGCTGTCTTATGTTCACCTCTACGAACCTTTATAGGTCGCATGGTTTCGCCTATATACCTGAGATTACATTCTTTGCAAGGTATCGCATATACTCCTGATGTCTCGAGGGGTTCTACTCTTTCTTTTTGGTTAGGTAGTTTATTGCCTATAGTAAGCGATTGTCTTAAAACTGTTTTAATATTGTATTTAGCTGCTATTATTCTAATTTTCCTGCTCAATTTAGAATCAGGTAATACCATAATTTTGTGCTTATCCGGTTCCGTTTCCTTCTTTACTTTGTTTATTATATTATTGTTAAATCTCTGTAACATCTCATCTATTAATCTATCTATTATACTTGACGGATAGCTATTTAGTTTGAATATTTCTTTTAATCTCCTCATTTCCTTATCTCTATTTTCTATATCAACTATTCTAAGACTTCTTAATATCATGGATTTAAGAATGCCTATTTTCATTCCATATGGGTGATTTGATAAGAAATTAAGAAGTAGTCCTGAATAAGTCTCTTTTCTAAAAATATCTCTTTCCAATCTGGAACCATTCCGTTTTATTTTCACATCCAAAAAGGGTAATTCATCATTATTCTCTTTTTCCAATGTAAACTTTAATTCACCTAATTGGTTGGCTAATTCGAGGAATTTATTTAACTCATTATCCCCATGATTCCAAATTATAAACATATCATCCAGGAATCTTACATACAAGTTTGGCTTAAGAGGAGATTTTAACAACAGATTTTTTTCAAAATAGTGCATAAAAATATTAGCAACCGGGACTGATAGTGGTTGTCCCATAGGGACACCTTTAACTTGTTTATAAAATTCATTTCTGAACTTAAAGTAGGTAGAGGACATACAAATATTTAATATTTCCATAATACTACTTAACATCATTTTACTACCTTCTATTATCTCTGGGAACTCTGTTAAACAACGCTTCACACTTTCTAATGCTGCTTGTACCGGGACATTGGTATACATCGATACAACGTCCAGGCTAGCCATTCTATCATTATCATTCAAGTTATATCTACTAATAATGTCAATAAAATGATATGTATTTTTTAAAGTATAATCTAAGAAATAAGTATATTTTCTAATTCTGTTGCATAGAAATTTCGACAATCTATACGTTGGTGGGTTTTGTACATTAACGATTAATCTAAGTGGATTCCCCTGTTTATGAATCTTTACTAGACCATAAACTCTCGGAGGGACTGTGTCACGTTGTATTAATGAATTCCCAAGTCCTGGTTCTAATTCCTTCGACTCAATCATTCTATTAATTATAGTCTTAACTTGTCCTTGTAACTTATCAGATGGATCTTTATTTATTTTATTATAGACCTCTAAATTATTTAATTGTTCATACACTTTCAATTCATAATCTGACCGGTTCATAAGTACCGTTGCACCACCTTTATCTGCCTTGAGGCATATTACTTTATTGGATAATAATTCTGCTCTTAAGCGTTTTAGATCATAACTCTGCTTGCATCTCACCTCTTTGTGCTCTAACACCGCTTTCGACACATCCAATACAAACCTAGTCTTATCTTTTTCTGGGAGAAACTGGGCAATCTTAACTGTTTCTGTAATTATCTCATTTCTAGGTACGTAATCAATAGGGATCGCAGTATTAAGTCCAAGATTAAGGATTTGTTTTTGGTCTTCCTTGAGATCCATTCTCGATAAATTAACTAAACGTTTGGACATGACCTCTTCAATTCTCGTATTTCTCAAAGGGCAATTAATTCCCAATATTGCTAATTTTTTTTCATGCCTTTGTCTAATTTTTTTAATTTCATTATCCCTCGTTTTGTCTGTGAAATCTTCAATATGTTTGAAATCCAACATACCTAATCTCGCCAGTAATATGGACCTTATTTTTGTCTTCTCTCTAATCAGTTCAAATTTACGTTCGACAACTGGTTAAATACAATGGGATCGGTATTTACTTCTCACAAACTTGATTTAAAGAATTGTTACCACCACCCGCGCAAACAATTATTGTTAAATAACATAGGCACATAAATTATTAATAAGATTTATGAGAGAGAGAGAGGGTAAGTACCTAGTCAACATGAATATATTCATCCAGATAACTTACAGAAGTGAGGCAAACTAAACTACGACACAACACCATTATGGCCAAGTTAGCATTTAAGTAAGGCAAATCAGCAATACAGCTTCCTTGCGGGTTTCACTGTATCTCGTCCTAAACAAAATCGAACTTCGCAGCTAACTCTGCCCTTCAAAGAAAAGAAAGTTACGAAGATGATTCTACTAGAAATATACAACAAGATCGCCACTAAGCTCGATTCAATGCGATATCGCGTAGGGTTTCTAACCAAGAATTATGATGCGCACGTAGAATAATGGAAGCAAATAACCTGGACATGACAAGTGTCAAGCCTATACCACGATGGTTGTCACACGAATTACAATTGCCTATTTTGAAGATAGGAATTATGGTAAACTCATTCCAATTAAGTGGTACGGTCTCTTCATTCCATATAGACCGAATAAGGTTATTCAAAACTGCCGAAATTATATCGCCACCATCCTTAAATAATCCAGGAAGTAAATCATCAGGGCCTGCGACTTTGTAACGATTAAGAGTTAGGATTGCATCCCGTATTTCTAACTCTGATGGTTCTTCAAGACTAAAATTGCACACTGTTGTTATAGGTATGTTTACGGGAATCAGAACGGACGCCGGTGCCAAAGAAAATTTATCTTAGGAGCGTTTTTCCCACCTACCAAGAGGACTTATTTTATCGGATATTAAATGGTTGTTAATATCGTTTATAGATTACCTAACTTTTAATTTTCTCGGACCTGTTGCGCGAATAAGTTGGAACAAAGGTTTTTAAGATCGACATGCAATGCCACATACAGTAGTACCTGCATTGTGCATAGTGGAACTTATCTTGGACCAATGTAAATTGGAATTTTCGCCATCAAATCCAGTTAGCTTTGAATTTAGAATATCTTCATATTTTTGTCGGAAGGACGATTATTCGAGTTTGCTTACTTGGGGTTTATTCTTATTTATTTACCAGGAAAATGTTAGTGCAAATCTACAACGGATAAGTGCATGTTCCGAGACGACATAAGATTTCAAAAACGAACAACAATCCTGGATGCAACCACGCCATCTAAAACGTATTGCTAAATGATCTATTTGAGTCCACCGTTGTCCGGGAGCTGAAGTACGCCATGTTGAGCAACGTCTTACACTACGTCTGGTTTGCATTACTTAAATATAATGTTCCGCGCAGCTATCCAAAATCCATTCACTATTATCGTTATGCGACGAGTTTAAAGTGTAACTTCCACATCAATGAAATTCTGCGTTACTTAAGCGCTAAACTTGAGCATTCACGTCTCCCATAACCAAGACCATATCTAAAATTCCTGTTATACTTAGAAAGGAGCTTAGTTCGGAAATAAAAGCGTCCTTACTTACGTCTGTGCTGCAATCGACTGGAGCATATGCAGATACAACGAAAAGGCAAAGTTGATTACGTCTTGTTGCATTGATTTAAGATGTATTTAAATGTACCGCACAGAGTCGGTTATTTACAGGGATCCATTCAATTAAGCAAGCTTCAACTCGTGTGCTAAGGACAATACCGATAACAAATTTACCGGTTTGAAAAAACTCCGTGGAACAAGATGTTCGAAGCCAATATCGCGTAGATAAAGATGGTGCACACAGCCCTGTAAAGCACGTAATATCCTGTATTTTGGTTACAGATACCATCATATATCGATTTCTAAAGTACGTGCAAGAGCTTGCTGCCCAAGTTGTTTTAATGTTCGCACTTTAAATGCGCCGATGTTAAAAAATAATAACCTAGGTTTATGTTTATGTTTATATATATATATATATATATATATATATATATATATATATATATATATATAACAATGTAAAGCATAATACTTCACTGTCATATAAACATTAATATTCATAGTTATGAGGGAGCTATTACAGAACACAAAGAGGTTAACTAGACACTATTTAACATGAAAACATTAAATTAACCAATATAATTAAAAAACTTGAAATAATTGAAAGATAAAAAGTAAGTAATATTTAAAGAAGGCTGAACAATACATGTTTTACTTTGAAGAAAAAAATAATGATATAAGCGTTGACTATCCAAGAATATAAACTTAAACAGAAGGCAATATAATTTTCTAAATCTTCTTTATATACAGACGTTTTCCACGTCAGCATAATATAGATTAACTGAGTAGTATTACTGTAGACATCGACGTAGTTATAAACTTTTAATTCACACCAATATAATATAAGCATTTTTATTTTCAATTGCTAATGGATTTAAATACAATTCCTAGTGGATTCGAATGGTTTTTATTCAGCATAATTTTTCTTTTAAACAGAATTCCTCAAAATATGTCACCAGTCGACTACAATCTCAATTTGACCGACGTAGGTGCATATTAGCGTATCAAATGCTGACAGGCATCGAAAGATTCAACCAGAGACTCATTCTTTTTCAGTAGAAAAAACGTTTAATAAAACAGTTGACAAGGCCGCTAGTGCTCACGAGTCGTCGGACAATGCCTGTGTATGACAAATTAATCGGTTAGTTGGCATTCAAAAGCTTAAAAGTTGTTACACCGTATGGGCGTGTCAGAGTTGGTTTCCTGACACGTCAACACACTCATGGTAAGTTTCTCCATTGATAGCTAAAATTCAGCTTTTATTCAAGAAAAATTTTATTTCGTGAATAAAGCAAAATCGCAAAACGTCAAAAATAACACAATATCCTTCTGTGACAATGAACCATTTTCAAATATCCATGTTGACAAAACCATCGATTTACACCGTAACCTAATCGTTAATAGCCACTCATCATTTGTCATAACTAAAAATCATCAAGAAAGTATCTGCAAACAGGGAATCGAGGATTTGAAATTCAAATTAAATTGTCTACATTATCACAAGTCAATGAAAAGACAATGAGCAATCCTTCCGAAGGTCTACTGGCTGATGTCCCGATGCTCAATGTGGAAAATTAAAAGTTGCAACCTATAATTAAAAGTTCCGTCCATACATATGTAAAGGATAAGCTCCTTTCAATCGGACAATCCAAAATTTTCAATTTATGCAAATGCGTGATGTAGGCCGGACTGGCAAAGGGAAGAACATTTGAGCAATAGTTGAAAATATTGTTAGTAGAATTCACACCATAAACCAGGCGGATTTCCATGCGCTTTTCTAAGCGGAAACTGTCAGCAGCAACATCCTTAATCTGCAGCTATAGAAAAATAGAAGTTTATATATGAATTTAATATAAACTTGAGAATTTCGTGAGTGTCTGCGTGTGTACGTTCCTCCTCAGGTGTATTTATCACATCCTAACCGTTCCTATATAATTTAAGCTTGATCGAACTTACTCCCCATTGGCTGTAGCAATTCACTATATAATGTACTAGATTTCGCAGTGGAATGGATTTCTGACGAAAAATTTGTATTTTGAACGCTGACTTATAATAAATTTATGTTTCAATACACAATTTGTTTCTCAATTTAAATTGCGAATGCACAAAACTGGCTTTAACTAAAAAGGGTATACCTAGAGAACTGATATATATATATATATATATAGAAAGAGTATATATATATATATATATATATATATATATATTGTATGTGAAATAGAATAGGATTTAATATGAAAGTAAACGTAGCATTATTTATTCAACTAAAATGACTTGGCTAAAAAATATGTCGATTGACCTTATAATACTGTTTATTCGGTATTCTTGGTAAACTGGTGCAACTTCGATACACATGTATTTAGCCATATTTTGGTTTATACGCATATATCTGTATTTATTTTCGCAGGTTCATGTATGCGTAAATTTATGTTTATGTAATTATTTATTGACTACCAATATTGGCTAAATGTTAACTGAAAATTGACTAGCAATAATTATTCTGTTTATGCAAAGCGACGTGTCTAAATGTGGAAATTTATCTATATAAATATATTTTTGCTTTCTATTTTTGCCTACTTGGTAGGAAATGTGCTAAACCTCTGACGTGTATCTGTAAAGGATCGATCAGAATTAGTTTCAACGGAGATGACCAATCACGTAAATCGTGATATCATTGTGCTCTGCGTTGTATAAAAGGTGGTCATTGCTATTTGCCTTAAGAGGAATTGCGAAAAATGATTGAAGCGAAGTAGGCTAACCCAAGCAGAATTTCGACCGGGACTAGAATACTTGAACAAAGGTCATGCCCTTCGTTGAACAGTGAGTTACACTAAAGGAATAACCACCAAACCGGCGATTCTAATCCAGACTACTCAGTCGCTCTCGATTCAATTTCGCACAAGATGGTATGGAAAGCTTTGATTAATGGGGTCGTCCAAGAGTACATATACATTATTTTACAAATCTGGTGAGAACCTAATTTAACCGGTCGGGTCAATAACAAATTTGGGTGGTGTGACTGACGCTAATTTTGCTAGGTTGTTCGACGAATGGTTAAATAAAATGAGATTGGTGTTTATCATCAAAAGCCTGCCAAACTTGCTTAAAAAAAGAATTGGCACAACCCTGCCGCGCAATCTATCGATCTATCTATATATATATATATATATATATATATATGTAAGTATATATATATATGTATATATATATAGGTACAAATTAAACGACCATTGATTGCGCGGCGGGTTGTGCCAATATGTATGTGTCGAAAGCTGAAAAAATTAAATGGTCGTGACTGCATAAAAATTATGCAGACATTTCCAGTCAAGAACAATTTATGCAAGACTACTAGAGGAGGAAGCTACATATCCAATTTTGCTTGCAATACATAGGAATCGAGATTTGATTCTTCCTAGGCAGTTAGCAATCGAACTCTGATGATGATCATGGAAGGTCTAAACGCGTCAGTACGCGTGACTTACGGTTATTTTTGCCATGTTGTTCGACGACCGATTAAATAGAATAGGATTGGTGTTTACTTCAAACTCGTAAAGTTGATTTAAAGTTTTCAATATGTAACCACGTTTGGACAACCACTAGGCGTTTCAAGTCCATGCATATTTAAACAATAACAAGAAGCATATATTGCAATAAAAGGCACCTCCAAAATTAAAAATACTTTCCGGATATTCGGATTATATATTCATCTAATTCATTCCCGATGCGAATGAACTGGAAAAATACATAGTACCAGCAATTAAAATGTATAAACAGAGGAAGCATCACTACATTGGAACTAGCGAAAAATGAGAGAAATTGTGTAATTAAACACGCTTGCATCGATAAAAAATATGGTATGTGGAAATCAATAAATTTAGATAAAAGAAAAGATGTGATTCTAAACAAAGAAAAATGAACTTAAACAATCTGAAAGAAATGTTTGTTAAGAATTGAAAATCAGTGCGGATAATGGACAAATTTAAACAAAAAACGATAAACTGTCATTTCAAGTACAATCAAACAGGACAGGAAAAAACTGACGGCGAAAGGATATTTTCACTACATATTTAAAGCTAGATGAGTAAATTAAATTACCAACAAAAAATTAAAAACCAATGTTTTAAAGCAGACTTGTATATTTGTGTTATCCGGGATATTTCACCTTAAGATTAAACTTTGCGCTATGAAGGCTTAACCATGATTTAATTCTTTGAAATATGATTCATACTTTTTTCTTATCTTGCTCATTCATTTTGTTCGTTTCCCAAAATCAGTATTGTTCATCAAGAAATATTGCCTAAATTCAAGTACAGGCTTTATACAACACATCAGTAAAAAAATAATGCCTCCATATATCAATTGCATCTTAGTTTAAACTAAAAATATAGTGCAAATATCATAAATAAATTTTATGCATTATATTCTATAATCGATTTAGATATTTATGAGAAAAAAGAATTATCTCATATAATATTTAATTCTGGTTTTATTATGAATGCAATCTTTTTCAAACTAAATATAATTTCTGGTCAATCTTTTTTTCTTCTTGCAATGTATTGTTCCCATGATAATTAATTATTCCCTTCCTGAATCCTTTTCTAAGCTTAATTCCATACTTCACGTATTAGCAAGACGCAAAATTAACATTTTCGTCGCCCAAATTTATGCTTAATATTCTTTCAGAATAAATATTTATGATTTAACAACACTATCAGGGGTTAACGTTTTTTACGCATAATCGATTCTATGTAACAAATCATTGACTAAATACAAACTGACGCTGATTGGAAAGGTACATTATGGCGGTGTCAACCATGTTTCGATGGCCGATCGTACATGGGCTAACGGGGCTATGGCGGTGGTGTCACCAGGGCGTGGTGGATTTCCGACCGGCAATCGGATCTCCTATAAAATACCACATGAGCCCGATGACGGCACCATGACTCGGCCTGTGTTCCCCGCCACAAAAGGGGACAACAGCCACAGGATTACATGGACTCCTGGACAGTACCCCGTACTTCCGAATGGCGAATGAGCTCTCAACAGCCACCGGCAACCATGCAACTTACTGCTACCTTGCAGACTGCGCTTGGATGTGCAAAGGCTAGAGGTGCGTCCTCGATCAAAAAGCCGAGTGGTGAGGGGACACCACTTGTACCAAATTCCCAAGAAACTCCATGAAATCAATGGATCCGGCTTATCCTCCAAAAGGAGTCAGACGCAGTAAAGTAAAGTAAAGTAAAGTAAGGTAGGAAATAGTGCAGTTCATAATATAATCTATTACAAAGTTGAACAGACATAGAGAATATGGACATTTCTCTCAAATACCACTGTGATAGTAAAATATAACAAGAAATAATTGTAGACCATGACGTGAACAGAAGTGTTAATGTAAAGTTCTTGTGTGATAATTACAAACGTTTGCGGTCATATCATTGCTGGATAGAATATCGTATAATAAATAAGAATATGCTGAGTCAAATGCACCGATAAAGCTCAAAGAAGCGACTTTTGTGGAACAGCGATACACAAATCACCATTCAAGTATATGACATAGTGTAAAATATTACCTCTACAACATCCTTACCAATGGAATGCCACAGGTCCTACTCTACTGTTTGATTCATGTGAAATTATGAGACGGCATACAATAAACGAAACGAAAAACTTAGAGAAAACTGAAATCAAGCTCTCAACACAATGGTCTTAGCACTAATTACGATTGCTTTTTAAAAAAATGGAATAGCAGTCAACTTACCTCAAACATCCGAAATCTTTGACCATTAGCAACTCAAGATAAAATGCTTTTTGCGAAGTGTTTTTTTCGCCTTCGGTTGAATACCATCCAAGAGAAGAATATCTATAAATATAATTATTCAGCCCGCATGAGAAATGTGCGACCTATTATTATTTTACAGCCTATATATTATAATATTCTTCATAGATGAGCAACATTGAAGCTTTCATCTTGATGCCGATTTATAACCGTGTAATGTCCTATAATTCGAGCTAACAGAATCGTGTTACCTACTATAGGGTATCTCCACAGACTTATCAGAGTCCTACAATACAATATACGGAAGTGCCTGGGTTGTACTTAGCAGATTTTAACCTCGTGCCTACCATATTCAAATTTTCCTAATCGAGACCAGCTAATTTAAGTGTTCGAGAATCTTCGAAATTTTGGCAGAATGTGGAAGTCTGCTCGAGTTAACTAAAACCTATTTGAGACATATATTTAATAAGCATTCTAACAAACGAAAGTGTAAATCTTCAATGGTTGAGTAACGGACTCGAGACGACATGAGCTTCAGATAGAAAAACTGGCATAGATATAAAAAAGCCATCAAATAAATTCTGATATTTTAAACCTTAGAGGCAAATGTTAACCAGAAGCCGAAGGCCATCATGTAGTGCATCGTCTTAAATTTTCACAGCTCAAGTATTACCTATCTTTTGATAGCTGTACACGGAGCTTTCATAAAATTCTTTTCACAATAAACTTAGAGAGAATATGCCTTAAAAATGAAATGCTTTGTTACTCAAGTGTCAACATGGAACACTAATATTACCCATAACCGAAACAGAAAAATAAACAGAATTATAATAATCAAGGTTGCGATCTTGATATAAGCACCTGACCCATTAATTACTTACATATGTCAGTATAAACTAAGAATTGTATAGTGTAGAAAAGACAACTCATCCATTCGACCGGTTTCGTCCTTATTGGGAACACAACGTACTGGCCAGAATTTTCCGCGAACAGGGCTCGAACCTGGGCACGTATGCTTCGGAATCTGGCGCTCTAACCACTGAGCCACCCTGCCGCACCGATCTTTATATAAGCACCTGACCCATTAATTACTTACATACGTCAGTATAAACTAAGAATTGTATAGTGTAGAAAAGGCAATTCATCCATTCGACCGGTTTCGTCCTAATTGGGAACACAACGTACTGGCCAGAATTTTCCGCGAGCAGGGCTCGAACCTGGGAACGTATGCTTCGGAAACTGGCGCTCTAACCACTGAGCCACCCTGCCACACCGATCTTTATATAAGCACCTGACCCATTAATTACTTACATTTGTCAGTATAAACTAAGAGTTGTATAGTGTATAAAAGGCAATTCATCCAGTAGACCGGTTTCGTCCTTATTGGGAACTCATCACGTACTGGTCAAAATTTGCCGCGGACAGGGCTCGAACCTGGGCACGTCTGCTTCGGAATCTGGCGCTCTAACCACTGAGCCATCCTGCTGCACCGATCTTGATATAAGCATCTGATCCAGTAAACAGAATATCGATAAATAGGCTTAATAGGAATGATGCTTCACTCAATTAAAATCACAGATAGTCATAATTGCACGTAGGCTTTAAAAAATCACTAGGAAGCACATTCTAAGCGCGACTGAACATGTTAGAGTAGCAAAGAGCAGATTAAAACAATGAACATAAAATAGTATAATATAATATAAATATGAAAAATAAGGAGAATTATGGACAAAAAGCACGGCAATATATCGCCATTTAAAACTTTTGTTTAATTTTCCTGCAACGATTAAAAACTATTATGGTTATATATGAGCAGGAAGATAACATTTACTCCTTTCTAGTGAATAGAATAAAAATGACTATAATAGAATGTTATAAAATCTAATATGGTATACTTTAAAGAATAGAGTAGAAAAATATAGAATAGACTATAGTAGAACAGAGTAGAATGAAGAAAAAAAAGAATAGAGAATATTCTATTAAAATAGAATATAATAGAAATAAATAAAACGAAATGGAAAATAATGTAAAATCTTCTACAATACGTTGCAATTTAATATAGTACAATAAAGCTGAATAAAAAAGAATAGAATGGGTTAGACTTGTGAAGAACATAATGGCAAAAAGTTATGATAACAGCACAAAAGAAAAGAAACGACAGGAGTAAAACAAAATCGAAAGTGAAACTTCATGTAATATAATATTATAAAGGGCTATGTATCAAAACAAAATAGAGCAAATGAGACCAGAAAAGAAAAAGGAAAATAGAAAAATTAAACAGAATAGCATGACAAAGGAGATAAAAGAGAAGTGAATTGTCAAGCCTTTTAAAATAGAACAGAACATAAAATAACATAAATATAATGTAATAGAATTAAATCGAACATAACAGAAAAGATAAAATGACAGCAAAGATATTTGGCATCAAATAACCCATAGTTGTCTGCTGCATAACGATAAAAAATTAAATATACGTCTTGACTGCAAAAGAACATTAGATCACCTATTCTAGAGAAGTACAAAGAATACCACGTATCGGTACAATATACATAGTAGATTGTACTATCCAATTGTCCCACATTCCTCACCGGCTCATACGGGTGAGTCGCCAGTAAGCACGAAACAAATGTGCACATGAGATTATAACTTTCGTTCATGCTGACTGGTTTAACACTCTGGTCCTATTTAAACTAATTTGTTACATGGTGTGCAACATCTAATACACAATTGCAAACACAACACAGTTTAAAATGTCAATTTCTTTCCGTCAACATTTAACGCGACAATAATATCTGGTACTTCATCACCATTATGCATACCAAAACATAAACCATTAGTAACTAATGTTTCACAGTCATACAACCATAAGAAAAATAATTAAAAAAACGAAAATTCAAAAAGTAATAATAGTGATAAAAATAATAATTTATGCAAACAAATTTTTAAAGGAGAGAATCTAGGTAATATGAGGAAAACAAAGCATCGACACAACACCTCTATGGCCAAGCAAGCTTTAAGGAAATGCAACATGAGCAATACACCTTATTTGCAATATTCATTGTATCACGTCATAAACAAAACCAATCTTCGCAGCTAGCTTTGCCTAACTAAGAAAATCAAGTTACAAAGATGATATTACTAGAAATCTGCGACAAGATAGCCACTGAGCTCGGCTTAGTACCATATCACGCAAGATTTCCAACGATGAAGTATCCTGTGCCTGTGAACCCTATCCTGGCAGACAAGTGGGTCCCATACACCCAATTTGGATGTAACTGAAATTTGTTCTTTCTTTTATGTCAAAATCTTTCCACTTTCTTTCTTAAAACAATCTGGCCCTTGGTGAGAATTATGCTCTACTGAGCAATCGCATTGAGGGAATACACAAAAGATCAACGAGCTAATGCAGTTGATGAAGCCTTATTTTTTTCTAACAAGGGGCACGTTTTGGCCGATCCCAAAATTATCTATGGATTTCAGCGTTTTTTATTCGTTGCTGGTAACGTACATGTGCTATGTTTCTAAAAAAACAGTGGTTAAATTCCCATAAGTGGCTAAGATCATCAACTCGAAGTGGGCAAGTCTCACCAATGTATAATAAAACTGCACGAACAGATGCATTGTAACACGAAATTTAAGGCCGAGTGGAATACTCGCGTTTCTCTATAAATGGTGATGGTTGGAGAAAGCTACCTTAGCTTTCACGATTCACATACTCACCTCTCCAAATATATTGCCTGACTTATTGATAGAGCTGCCAATGTATGTATATCTTTTAACTACGCCCAGATCTTTACTCTGCAATCGCAGAACTGGAGTCAGAAGTGAGTAATCCTGTATCTTACATTTAGTGAGTGGGAATTTCATACTGCAAAGCTATGCAAAGTGGCCCTGGGCAGAATCTATATTGTCGAATAACAATACAATATCATTGGTAAAGTCAAGATTGACTAATCTGCTGCCCGAAAGGATTTTAGAACATGCATTCTAAACACATGGAAGAGTGTTGATCATAATAACATATATTGCAAAATTAAGCAAAAAGGGAGAAAAAGGACAGTCTTAACGAACACCACGCTCGTAGTAAAGTTATATGTTAATTTGTTGTAGACCTTAATGCGACCAGAAGTGTGTGTGTAGAGATCGCGTATAATATTTAAAGATTTGGTGGGCACAACACGTTTCAACGTAATATAGAATATAACGTGTCGATCCACTGAATCAAATGCACTGTTAAAGTCGTAAAAATTGGTTATTATAGGACAGCGATATACATGTTGCTGTTCACGAACTTGCCTTAAGGTAAAAATATTATCTATACAAAATCGTCCAGGCAGGAATAGGTTTTGTTCTTTAGTATGTGATTCACGCGAGGCTCTAAGAGGGCGTAAGATAATCGACCAAAACAACCTAGATACAACTGGATTCATGTTTATGCTACGACGGTTATCACACCAATTCTGGTTTCCTTTTTCGAAGATAGGAACGATAGTCGACTCGCTCCAGGCAAGCGGCACGATCAACCCATTCTGAATAGTACGAAAATTGTTAATCACCGCTCCTGAAATTTTATCGCCAGCATCGGTAAGTAAGCTCGGAAGCAAGTCATCGGAGCCTGCAACAATGCGACGTCTACGAAATAAGATTGCACCCAGTAATTACATTTCTAATGATTGTTCCAAATTACCATTACACGCTGTTGATGCAGGCATGCTTTCGGGAATCGGGAATGATGCAGATGCCCATGAAAATTGATCTTTGAATACTTCAGCCCACCTATCAAGACGACTTATTTTATAGGTTATTAAATGTTTAATACTATCGTTTATAATTTCTTTAACATTTAATTTTTTCGAACTTGTTGGCGGATAAGTTGGTATAAACAAAGGCTGTTACCTTATGTGAACGCTTCTTCCATCTCCGGTATTTTTGGTCCAAAAGGAATCTAGATCGATATGTAGACTGCGCTTTACAACTGTGCCTTGCAACTCTATGAGCCAATTTATACGTCGAGCTAGCTGGAATTTGACGCTTAGTTTCGAGGATTTCCATGGATTTTACAGAGACGCAATGATTATTTCTACGGGATCCTCCAATGTCACATACAGCGGCACCTGCATTTAACTTATCATTGTTCAAAGTAAATTCGAATTTCCCCATCAAGAACGATTAACGTTGGATTTAGAATATCTTCATTCTTTTGTCTGAAAGACGATTGGTGAAGTTTGCTTAAATCTATTCGGGGTTTATCATTATTTACTTCCACGGAAAATTTGAGTTCAAATCTACAACGGATAAGTGCATGGTTCGAGTCGACAGAAGTGTTCAAAAAGGAAAGATCATTCGGTATGCACCCATTCTATCTATAACTAATTGCTACATGATTTATTTGAGTCCACTGTTGCCCGGGGTCTGAATGACGCAATATAGCACATCTTACGCTACATCTGAAATTTGTGCTACTTAAATATAATCTATATTCAGCTTAGCTACTTAACAGTCGTTCGCCATTACCGCTGCGCATCGAACTCAATGCGTATCTTTCACCTAAATGTAATTCTGTGTTACTTAAGCACCCAGCTTAAATACTCATGTCACCCATAATTAGGATTATATCTGAACTTTTTACTCCACTTAGCAAAGAAATTATGTCGGAATAAAAGTGTCCTTGTTGTCGCCTGTGCTGCAAGTGGTGAAAGCACATAAAATAAAACGTTGATTAAGGTTTCTGTCATTGATTTTCGTATACGTATTTAAGCGTGCCCCACAAAACTGGCTGTTTACAGGCATCCATTTAGTTAAATGAAAATACCGACGCCTTATTTACCTGATTGAGAAAACACCGTCGAACCAGAGATAGGGATGGTGTACCCAGTTCTTTAATGCTCGTAGGATCCTGTATTCGAGTTGTAGATACGCGACATATATCGACTTCTAATTTATCCAACGTAAGTGCAAGGACTTGTTTTTGTCCGGTTTGTTTTAGTGTTCGCTCAATAAATAAGCTGATTTTATAGCTTAACTGGATTTAATGAATAGTAGTATGCTTGAACTACATTCGATATTTGACTCATGTATATGATCAAAATCCATAAACATTCATGGCATCTAAAAGAGCGTTATTAGTAGATAAAGAAGAGGAAATAGAATAAAAAGAAGGAGGAACAAAGATGAAGGTGTCTGCACTAGTCTTTTATGCTTATCGACCATGCGGGCCGAGCAGATAAAGCTACCTTTCTTATCTCGTGCGACGGCCGATGCAGTATGGTTATATGTTGGCTTTAAAAGAACCCTAAATCCCCCGTTCCTTTTGGGGATGCTTTGTTTGCAGTTTTTTCTCCTAGATAGTCCGTCAGCTAAGACTGATCAGAACTATCTGCTCACTAGCGTATAGTAAAACTGCGCGTACAGATGCATTGTAAACACGACCTTTAAGGAAAAGTGAAATACTCGCGTTTATCCATAAATGACAAAGGTTCGAGAAATCTACTCTAGCTTTCGCGATTCTAATTCTCACCTCGTCGGACATATTGCCTAATCTATTGATAGAGCTCCCAAGATATGTAAACCTGTCAACTACGTTTATATCTTCATTCTGCAGTCGCAGAGTTGGAGTGAGTAATGGGTGATCCTGTAAAAGTATTTTACATTTAGAGGGTGCGAATTTCACACCGAAAGACGGAACAACGTCCACTACTCTATACAAAGTGGCCTGTGCAGCATCTCGATTGTCGAATAATAGTACGATATCGTCTGCATAGTCAAGATCGAATAGTTTAACGCCCGGGAGGACAACCTTGAGGAACACCACAGCTGGTTTTAAGGTTGTGCGCCAATTCGTTGCAAACCTTAACGCGACCAGAATTATTTGTATAGAGAACGCGTATAATATTAACAAAGCAAAGTATAACACATGTTGTTTACCAACAACGAATAACTAACTTTGACATCCGTAGACGTACTTTTTGATCTGTCAATAAGTGCTCCTCGTTAAAAAAACAAATAAGGCTCCATCAAAGTCGTTGGCTCAGTCAAGTTTTGCGTATTCCTTCAATTCGATTGCCTCATAGAGCTCTGTTCTCTCAACCAGCACCAGATTGGCGTAAGAAACAAGGTGGTCAGATTTGGACATGGTAGAAACAGTTGAAGTCACTTACATCTAAATTGGGTAATATAGGGCCCACTCGTCTGTCAGGATGGAATCCACGTGCGCATCATATTTTTTTAGTTAGAAACCCTTCGCGATATGGCAACGAATCCAGCTCAGTGGCGATCTTGTTGCAGATGTCTAGTAGAATCATCTTCGTAACCTTCTTTTGTATTGTTGATGTTGCCTCGCCCTGATGCTAACTTGGCCATAATGGTGTTATGGAGAGGTTTATTTTGCTTCATTTCTGTAAGTTGACCTGATAAATTTACTCACAGTAACTAGGTATTCTCTCCCTCTCTCTGTCTATATCTCGTAAATCTCACTAATAATTTGTCTAAAATATTATTTCTGTTGGTATTTATGTATTTTTCACTTGTTAAGGTTATATGGCAGTGAAACATTAGCCACTTTTGACTTTTGTATGGCTGGGAATGATTATGATGATGATCAATTTAGAGAGAAACATTTGCAAGAAAGTAAACACTCGCCAAGTATTTTATCTGATGAGAACCACGCAACACAACAACTGCGTAATACACCATTTCCACCAATGTTACCAAAATGCAACCAATTAGACTTCGTTAAGTTAAGAAACAAATTGGGAGATTCGTTAGAGGTATTCAAGCGACTCCTCCAGTATTTCTGTCAACATGCCTCTTCACCCAGAAAACTCACAAAATGTATTGGTCTATTATTAAAACAACACATTCCTGTTGAATAAAACAAAAAATTCAAATAATTTAAAAGAAAACTAAAATTCTAAGTGAGTTCAAGGATTTAAGATCAATAACTAGTCTCCCAGCACACTAAAATGCTGGACTATATCATATTTGAGCCCAGTGAGTTGCTTTTTTAGTCTCAAAACCTCAAAAACGTGTAATTAATCGAAATCGATCATTTAGAGTAAACATTACCACACAATCAGATGAAATACAATATATTCTATTCTCAAATATAGATTTCATCATAATATTTCCAGACATTTCTAAAGCTTTTGGTGTAATATCCACTCAAGCAATTTTTTAAAAGAACTTGCTAACCTAAACGTTTGCAAAATCACTAGGATTCATTTTTACATACCTATCACACAGCAAATCAGCCTTCTCACTAGATGAAATGCCATTTTTACCGCTACCTACCAGTGCTGGAGTTATACAAGATTTTAAGCCAGGACCTCTTTTCTCTAACATCATACTCCTTTTTAAAATTATCACAGTTAAACATGATAAAATTAACAAGTATACGGATGAAACCTTTATAATTTATCCAGTGAAACAACTAAGTAAAACACAATCGTTATAACATATTGAAGAAGACCTGTTATTTACCCACTATCACTTCAAAACACATCCACATAACTAAACCATCTTTCTTAGTATTTGGTATATATGTATTACTCACAGATGACATTCTATACCTAAATCATGCTTCAAAAATACAATAAAATATCTAGGAGAAATTATTACAAATAAATTGCATCCCAAACTGAATATCAATACCATTACAAACAAAAGAGACAACCAAGCTTAAACTTATACTTTTTAAGACATATCTATTTTAGAATACGTAACCATTATTTGGAACCCCACAAGCAGTGCACCGTAGAACAAACGAGAAGAATACAAAGCATAATTCCTAAGGCGCACGTTTAACTTGAGTCACTGTGGCTTAGAAGAACAATATAATTCGTAGAAGTGCAGAAGTATATTGAATAACCAAACCGTTATGCATTTAAGTTTAATTAAAGATCTATTTACAGAGAAACTAGAATGGCAGACTTCAAATTTACCTCCATCGATTTAAAAACTTAATTCACAATATGCTTATATTATTAAAGCCAAACTTATACAGCACATTATCAAGCGATTCTTTACATATGTCATATATGAAAATTCAATTGGTTTGACTCGAAAATATCAAAAAAGCGCGATAATGAAAAATCTATTTCTGAATATCTTAAATGATACTAATGTAACCTAGTCATTATTATTAAATAACAGGCACGAAAAAATATTTTTATCTATTATTTTATTTCTCTCTTGAAGTACAAAATATCAATTCCCAAGCATAGATTCAAATTCAACTCCTGGAGTTACCCACTCAAAGCCCAAGAAAAACAATTTCAATTAATTGAAAGCTTACCTTATCAATGCGTAAAAGGAACTATGCTAGTAAATTTGTCGATGTAGTGCCTAGACTTTGAACAGTTAGGAGCTCACCAACGTCGAACCAATGCGCATTTCCAGCCAATTATTATAAATAAAATACTGTCTTCGAGGAGCGCTGTGACCTTGTCATCCACCACAACAGCTCAATTTACAAGCAATTATTGTTTAATTGTATAACCAAAACGAACAACAAATTAAACAGAAGCATACCAAATTCACATTACCTCTAGTTCTATATTCAGTAAAACTGTCCATACTGCATCGAAATGCAAGGTCTCTGAGACCAAAACTAAGATTTTCCCCAGAAATAACGTATAAACTAAGACCGCATATAATTGCTGATTTGAAAACACGGTGCAATCATAACACACATGGATGTTAAATAGAGACTGCAAATTACATATTAATTCGAAGTGATGGAAGCTTAATCAAAAAAGTTGGCGAAGCCATCCTCCTCCATAAAGCATTAAGTGATATTGCTAAACATACTTCCGACCGTAACCTATAGCCTACCTTTAAAAAATCAAAACCAACTTCTATTTCCACCCAGTGAAGACCCCTGAATATATCTCAGTTAGATACTTTTTGTGAAAGAGAACTAATATATATGCAGTTGTGAATTAGGTGTTGCGCATCTAATAACAAATTAGTTCAAATATGAACAGGAGATAGTACCGTCAATTTTCCCACATTCCTCACCTAAAAATAGTTGGTAATAGGCTTAATACCGGCTCCTACTGATAAGTCGCCAGTAAGCACCAAGTTATACGTTCTGTTCATGCTGTCGTTGGTTTACGCTTCTTGCCATATTCGAACTAATTTGTTACTAGTTGCGCAACACCTTATATACAACTGCAAAGCACTAGAAAAACAGTTTCAATTAATTGAGAGCTCACAAACGACGAATAAATGTGGAATTTCCGGCGTTACATGCTTATATGAGCTATTACACCTGCATTTGGCTTAAATTTGAAGTCTCTGCAACGAAATAGTGCTGTTTTACTATTATGGCAGACGACGAGAATATAAGGACGAAATCTGAAAATAGCCAAATTGAGGCCAATGAAAGTCAGCTATATTAAAATCAAGCTCAATCAAGCCAAATGATTGTTGCATCCATATGCAAGTCTGCATTTAAGGCCGTGTCTACCCGTTAGAGTTCATAAAATACTATTCATTACTTACGGTTCATCCTATCACTGCACCAAAGAAACTTTAATTCGATATGAACATGGCTGTTTAAAGCTCAATCGTACAAATCCATAATGTTTTTAAGCGTTCTTCTTTCCATGTAAGTAACAGGCTTCTATAACGGAAGATTGTCTATAATTAAATAAAACTTTTAATCTTGGCAAAGAAAAATTATTAATATTTTTCTTAAAATAAAAAACATCGTTGAGAAATCAAGCTTAAGATTAGACAGCATAGAAGTTACATGAATAAATAAGCTCAAATTTTAACATAAAACTTGTTTTACAATTAAAATTTTATAATATATAAGCACACCTGGTTCTTCAAAATTAGTTGGAGTTTCGTATTTCCGCAATTCATTCATAAATTCTAAGCTTCGTTTTTCAACTTGTACTTTTGAAAGCATACTTTCTGTTTTATCCAGTTTAGCCTGTAAGTGTTTTAGTTCGTCCCGGAGCCATGCAGTTTCTTCATGCTGCCTGCGGTTGTGAAGCTGTAATTTCACAATCTCTGCTTCTAAAATCTGAATATATCTTATAAAAGTTATCAGAAGCTTCAAATGCATAAGTCCGGATTTACTTCGGCTTCAGCTATTCCACCATTTATTTGTTCAAGAGACTGTTCCAGCAAAGGAATTTTTTCATCATTAAATGTTTTACCAACTTCATTTGGCAAGGGGCACAAAGTGCATGTTTGTGTAGCTGCAAAGGCTCTAAGAGCTTGTAGGGCTTGTTCGTGATCGCACTTCAATGAGCTCAAAACAAGACGTGAGTTTTTAGCACTTTTCGCAATTGTAGTCTTAAATCCCATAACTTGATCGAGCGAAAATTAAAAAATTTACTAAATTTTGCGCATACCCATTAGCCGATTTAAAACTATTTAAAGTTTATTTAAAAAAATAAAAAATTATTTTCACACGACCCAAAACACAGTAGGTGGCAGCCCTCTTGTGCGATCGTTAGGCGGATACCACAAATTTTCAAAAGTATAAAATGGCCATAAAACAAACTGTGGTGATATCGATAACTCCCAGTAGGAAAAATGATGAACTATAATAATTGTAATAATAAATTTATTTGGCAAAAAAGTTCAACTGGCCCAACAATTAAAATGATAAGGTAAAATCAAAAATAGGGTATGCATAGTTGAATGAAATTGGGAGTAGCAAAGTATTTAAAGGTCAGATTGAAAAGAGATGTGAAAGATAAGCGCTTTCTTCAACTTCGTGATAGGTCGTTCTGAAGAGAACGAGATTCCATTTGACTAGATAATGATTGACTAGACAAAGGATAGTGAAGAATCCAAGTGTCATTGCAGGATTTTCTGTTGTCGGATGAACGAATTTAAGACTGAGTTTGAAGGCGAGGAATGTCCAGCTACAGACATCGACCAGCGGAATTCTTTGTCGTAATTTTCAAGTTTCTTTAGGGTAGTAATGACTAAGATAAAGTCGACTATATTAAAGCTTGTAGAGAAACAACATATCAATGTCACGTACAAGGATCACTGTATTCAGATAAATGAGGTTATGACTGTTGGAAGACGAGGAAGAACCAGCGTCAGATGTAAACCGTCAGATGATCCTTCAGACTTTTCGAGTTTCCGATTGTTTGCTGAAACAAAATCAAGAGAATTGGTAAAGCATATTATGGCAAAGGTTTTAATAATTGGATGCGGTAAAAAAGTAGTATTGGAGAGTCCATATCTAGCGTTTAGAATCAAAGGTGACTTGTCGAAATTGGAAGCTGAGCAAGAAGAAACTTAACGCTCCGAAACTAGTTAAAAGACTAAGTGTAAAAATGTATTATGAGTGAAGAAGGAACCAGTTGCGCTTCCAATCAGAGTTCTCACATATGAACACGTTAGTGTAGTTAGTGTGAGCCGCATTCGTAAACACATGCTAGCATAGGAGCTTAATTTTAGCAGGTAGTGCGTTGAATATACTTGTAGCTTTGGAAAAGAGATAGATTTTGTCATTATTAGAATCGAGATTTGTATCTAAATTACCTCTTTGCGCGCGGTTTGAAATGGCTCCGATTTTGTCGCATTCTGATATTGAAAAATTTGTTATGGATCTTCAGAACTCAATGAAGGTGTTGAAGGCCGAAAACAACTATTTAAAAAATGAAATGTCCAAATTGAAGAATGATGCTGTTGTGAATGCGACGAAATTGGAACAAGCGGTGAAGAATAATTAAACCTTAAGCGCGTGTATTGTTGAACTGAATGAGGAATCACTTATGAAGTTAGACAAATTACAGACTGATGTTCTGCCATGGATTGAATTGGCTGATATAACAGCGGAAAGCGACACGCCAGTTAAAAATAAATCATCTGGTGAAGAAATACTGAATATATTAGCGAACAAAGTTTCAGCGCGGAACAGCAAACAAGATCAATTAGTTTTATTTAATCTTGATGAAAATGCCGATCTGAAAGACGTCGAGGAAATAAATGGGTTAATAAAAGAAGAGACACATGCAGATATTGTTAAATGCTATAGGGTGGGGAAACGGTCAGATCGTCCAAGGCCAGTAATTGTAAAATTATCAAAAAGGCCAACAAATATGCAGATAGAGTCTATCAATAAAAAGAAAGATGAGAATTTGAGTTTTCACAGCATATTTATTGGACGGGACAAAACTTTCTCCAACGGAAGTTGGCAAAAGCAAAAAAGTTAAAGAACAACCAGGAACGGAAGCCGTCAACCTCTGATCAAGCTATTATAAGGAATCTATCGAGTGAGATTGCAAAATCAAAAAACGATGTATCATTAGTAAATGTTGTGGACAGCGGGGGGAGAAGAAGTATGGCCTCAAAACCCGGGAAACGAACAATAAAGAAGCCAACAAATTTGAATCAGTAAAATTCGATAATTGTTTAGATAAGTCGTACTCTACATTTACTTTATTTTATGCTAACTTTCGAAGTGTTAGGAACAAAAACTTTTTGCTGTGTAATTTTAGAATAAGTAACGATTTTGATTTTATAATATTATCTAAAATTTGGCTTAATAAAGATATTGATAACCATGAATTTGATGTTCCTC
Organism: Eudiplozoon nipponicum; assembly: GCA_029291075.1. Classification (NCBI taxonomy): domain Eukaryota; kingdom Metazoa; phylum Platyhelminthes; class Monogenea; order Mazocraeidea; family Diplozoidae; genus Eudiplozoon; species Eudiplozoon nipponicum. Next base: position 24,056 of record JAQBSW010002324.1, read on the forward strand.
ACTATTCTTTATTCAGAAAAGACAGATCGCTGGATAAAAGAGGTGAAGGAGTACTTATTTATAGTAAATCTGTATTAAAGGCGAAAATTTTGCATACTAGTGAAGATAATGCTATCATTGATTTTTTATCTATACAAATTGATAATCTGATTTTAACCGCGGTTTACAGACCGCCGAATGCTACTTTATATGATGTTCAAATATTTACCAATTCTTTTCAAGCTATTTTTGACTGTCATGGCTATAATGTAGTGGTAGGTGACTTTAATAATTTACATGACTGTGAAATAATCAATTTTTTTTCTAATCATGACCTCAAGCAGATTATAAATGAATCAACTAGAGGTTCACAATGCTTAGATCATGTATATTTAGAAATTGAAATGGTGAAATCACACAGTTATGATGTTGTTAATTATTTCAACGAATTGGATCACAAACAAATTATTCTACAATGGAACATCTTGAGTAGCAAAACACAGAAACTAAATTTTGAAAATGCACACGTGCACTGTTCCAGAATCAACTGGAATCTTTTTAGAGAATTAAGCTTACTGATTGATTATAAAAGTTTTTATTTCTTGAACACTGACAAGTTTGTTTCTTCTGTTTCATCGTAATTATCTATATTATTTCAGGCATCTACGTTTACGGACATTATACCGAAACGAATTAATAGGAAATTGTGTAAACTAAGAATTAAATGAGATAATATAATAAAGTATAATCTTATCAATAGTATTAAACAAATGAGGTTAGATCTCATTGATAACGAAATTAATTCATCACTGTTGATAATTCGGCAAAGATCAGAACGAATTATTTTGGCCAAAATGAAGAGTAATCCTAGACTAGGATACAAACTCCTCACAGATTATAGTAAATATAAGGAAAAGTTAAAGCTTATATTACCTGTGGATAAAACTGAGCACGAATTTCTCTGTGAATTGGATGATGTTTTTGGCAATTTGATATGTAATCCACAGAATGAAAGAAATCTTATGGAAATACCTGATCCTTTGGGAGACCAGGAATCAGGACTTATTATTGACAGTGATGAATTGATAAAATTGATGTTAAAAATCAAATAAAAAAAAACAAAAAGATCACTTTGGTATTTCGATTGATAACCTGCTTCAATTACCCTTAACCTTTAGGAATGTGTTCTGCAACTTTATAAATAGAATTTTGATGAAAGGGAAATTACCAATCGATATACTAACGATAGTAGCTAAGCCGTTGCCGAAAGTAAGTAAGCCAACGTGCGCCAGTGATTATAGATTAATCTCTATTATCCCTTCGTTTTTGAAGATAATAGAACGAGTGATACTAGATCATTTAGAATGTATGTTGCCGGCTGATTTTGATTTATGTCAACATGGATTTACGAAAGATAGATCGACAACTACTAATATGCTCTCTATGTGGAAACATGTAATTTCATTAGATGAGAATAAATTAGATGCATTAATTGTATTTATAGATATTTCAAAAGCCTTTAACTCTATATCTTTTGATGCAATTTTGAATGCGATTAGTTTGTTGAATATTGATCCAAATATTTTTAGATTACTTAAATACTAACTATATAATCGAAGAATTAGTATTCAAGTAAACGATTTGATATCAAAATCGAAACGAGTAACGAGTGGAGTTCCACAGGGATCAAGTTTGGGGCCACTTTTATTTAAAATTGTGTTTGCACATTTGGAAACTAAGATCCTTAACGGTCGAGTTTGCAAATTTGCTGATGATTTGAAAATAATCTTCCCAATTGATCCAAAAAATGTCGAATTCTCCAAAAATAATGTGACATTAGATTTGTATGATTTGAGTAGATATTTGATTACGGTAGGGCTGAGAATAAACAATAAAAAGACGAGAGCTTTAAAAATAGGTAACAGAACAAACTTTCATTATGTTTATTTTCATGATGCAGTGATTAATGATGTGTTTGAAATTAAACTTATGCAAGAAATTAAGGATTTAGGTATAACTATTCAATGTACAGCTTCTGCTGAGAGACATATTGAAAGAATAGTAGGCAGTGCTAAAAAAAGATGGGCACTAATAAATCGAAATATTTTATCGAATGACGTTAAACTAAAAATGTATATCATATGGATTAGACCAATACTAGAATATGCTGTTGCTACTTGGAATCCATTAAAAAGGGATTGTCCAATAAGATAGAAGCTGTACAAAGAAAAGTTGTGAAACAAATTAGTCCTATCTACTGCACTATATACGCCTCTAGATTACAGTTTGTGTCACTGCAATCTTTGTGGTTTCGGAGGATGTGCTATTGCATAAACGTTTTCCATCTGAACCAGTGTACTTGTGCCTATATGACTCAGATAAGAAAGAGTCATGAAGTTGGAACTAGATCTGGGCATTTGGCAATATCTCCTCCTTTGGTAGGGAATGTTGCGAGGAAGTTATTCTCTTTCTCGAAAATCTACAAAATTTATAACCAATTGTAGACATTTTCTAGTCCAGTAGATAAAAATTTAAAAGACATCTTGGATGGAGGCGTTTCTCTAAGCCCCTTTGGTAATTGATTATAAATTTTGTAGATTTTTGAAAAAGAATAACTTGCTCGCAACATTCCCCACCAAAGGAGGAGATATTGCCAAGTGACCAGATCTAGTTCCAACTTCATGACTCTTTCTTATTGGCTTCATATAGGCACCAGTCCACTGGTTCAAATGGAAAACTTATGCAATAGCACATCCTCCGAAACCATAAAGGTTGCAGTGATACTAACTGCAACCTCGTGGCGTATATAGTGCAGGAGATAGGACTAATTTGTTTCACAACTTTTCTTTGTACAGCTTCTATGTTATTGGACAAGCCCTTTTTAAATGGATTCCAAGTAGGGGCAGAATATTCTAGTATCGGTCTTATCCATATTAAATACATTTTAAGTTTCATTTCATTCGATAAGATATTTCGATTTATTAGTGCCCATCTTTTCTTGGCACTGCCTACTATCCGTTCGGTGTGTCTAGCATCAGAAGCTGTACATTGAATCGTTATGCCTAAATCCTTTATTTATTGCATAAGTTTAATTTCAAAAACATCATTGATCACTGCATCATGAAAATAAATATAATTAAAGTCTGTTCGGCTACCTATTTTTACAGCTCTCGTCTTCTAACTGTTTATTCTCAGCCCTTGTGTTATCAAATACCTATTTAAATAATACAAATCTAGTGTCACATTATTTTTAGAGAATTCGACATTTTTCGGATCAATTGATAAGATTATTTTGAAATCATTAGCGAATTTGCAAACTCGAACGTTAAGGATCTTAGTTTCCAAATGAGCAAATACGATTTTAAATAAAATTGGTACTAAACTCGATCACTGTGAAACTCCACTTGTTACTCTTTTCGATTCTGATATCAAACCATTTACTTGAATACCCATTCTTCGATTATATAAATAGAATTTAAGTAACCTAAAAATATTCGGGTCAATATTCAATAAATTAATCACATTCAGAATAGCATCAAAAGATATAGAGTCAAAAGCTTTTGAGATACCTATAAATACAATTAGTGCATCTAACTTTTTCTCGTCTAATGTAATTACATGTTTCCACATGGCAAGCATATTAGTAGTTGTCGATCTATCTTTCGTAAAGCCATGTTGATATATATCTATATCAGCCGGCAACATACATTCTAAATGATCTAGTATCAATCTTTCTATTATCTTCAAAAACGAAGGGATAATAGAGATTAGTCTGTAATCACTGGCGCACGTAGGTTTACTTACTTTTTGCAACGGTTTAGCTACTATAGTTAGTATATCGATTGGTAATTTTCCATTCTTCAAAATCTTATTTATAAAATTGCAGAGCGCATTCATAAAATTTAAAGGTAATTGAAGCAGGTTATCAATCGAAATACCAAAGTGATCTTTTTGTTTTTTTGATTTTATTTTTAACATTAATTTTATCAATGCATCACTGTCCATAACTATTTGTGGTTTCTGGTCTCCCAAAGGATCAGGTAGATCCATGAAATTGCTTTCATTCTCTGGATTACATATCAAATTGCCAAATAATTCATCCAATTCACTGATAAATTCATTCTCAGTTTTATCCACAGATAATAAAAGCTTTAACTTTACCTTGTACTTACTGAAATCCGAGAGGAGTTTGTAACTTAGTCGAGGATTACTCTTCAGTTTGGCCAAAATAATTCGTTCAGATCTTTGGCGGATTATCAGCAGTGATGAATTAAATTCTTTATCAGTCACATCTGATCTCATTTTTTAATACTATTGATAAGACTACACTTCATTATATTATCTCTTTTAATTCTTAGTTTACATAGTTTCCTATTGACCCGCTGCGGTATAATATCTGTAAACGTAGAGGCCTGAAATAAAGCAGATAATAATGTTGAAACAGAATAAACAAATTAGTCAGTGTTCATGATATAAAAACTTTCATAATCGACCAATATGCTTAACTCTCTAAAAAGATTCCAGTTGATTCTGGAACATTGCACGTGTGCATTTTCAAAGCTAAGTTTCTTTGCTTGGCTACTCAAGATGTTCCATTGTAAAATAATCTGTTTGTGATTCAATTCTTTGAAATAGTTAACAACATCATAACAGTGTGATTTCACTGATTCAATTTCTAAGTATACATGATCTAAGCGTTGCGAACCTCTAGTTGATTCCTTTATAATCTGCTTGAGATCATGATTAGAAAAAAAGTTGATAATTTCACAGTTATGTAACTTGTTAAAATCTCCTACAACCACATTATATCCATGACAGTCCAAAATTGATTGAAAAGAATTGGTAAATGTTTAATCATCATAAAAACTAGCGTACTGCGGTCTATAAACCGCTGTTAAAATCAGATTATCAATTTGTATAGATAAAACATCAATGATCGCATTGTCATCATTAGTATATAAAATTTTCGCATTTAATACAGATTTACTATAAATGAGTACTCCTCCACCCCTTTAATCCAGCAATCTGCCTTTTCTAAATGAAGAATATTGAGGAATATCAAATTCATGGTCTTTAATATCCTTATTGAGCCAAGTTTCGGATAATATTATAAAATCAAAATCATTACTTAATATAAAATTACACAGCAAAAAGTTTTTGTTCTTAACACTCCTAAAGTTTGCATAAAATAAAGTAAATGTAAAGTACGACTTGTCTAAACAGTTATCCACTTTAACTGGTTCAGCTTGGTTGGCTTCTTTATTATTTTTTCCCGGGGTTTTGAGGCGAAACTTCTCCTCCCCCCGCTGTCCACAACATTTAGTAACGATACATCGTTTTTTGATGTTGCAGTCTCACTCGATAGATTCCTTATAATAGCTTGATCAGAGGTTGACGGCTTCCGTTCCTGGTTGTTCTTTAACTTTTTTGCTTTTGCTAATTTCCGTTGGAGAAAGTTTGTGTCCCGTCCAATAAATATGGTGTGAAAATTCGAATTCTCATCCTTCTTTTTATTGATAGACTCTATCTGCATATTTTTTGGCATTTTTGATAGTTTTACAACTACTGGCCTCGGACGATCAGACGGTTTCCCTACCCTATGACATTTAGCAATGTCAGCATGCGTCACTTCTTTGATTAAAACATTTAATTTCTCGACATCTTTTACGTCGGCATTGTCATCAAGATTAAATAAAACTAACTGATCTTGTTTGCTGTTCTGCGCTGAGACTTCGTTCGCTAATATATTCAGTATTTCTTCACCTGAGGATTTTTTTTGACTGACATGTCGCCTTTCATTGTTATATCAGCCAGTTCAATCCATGGCAGAACATCTGTCTGTAATTTGTCTAACTTCGTATGTAGTGCCTCAATCCGTTCAACATATTGCGCGCTTAAAGTTTCATTATTCTTCACCGCTAGTTACAATTTCGTCGCATTCACAACAGCATCATTTTTCAATTTTGATATTTCATTTTTTAAATAGTTGTTCTCTTCCTTCAACACCTTCATTGAGTTCTGAAGGTCCATAACGATTTTTTCAATATCAGTATGCGACAAAATCGGAGCCATTTAAAACCGCGCGCGTATTCAATAATACTACACAATAATACTATTACTATTAGTGTGAGAGTGCATCAAATTCGTTAGCATATGATATGAGAGGCAGGGCATAGACCTTAAATAATGTGAGTTAGAGAGTGGGGTATTTGTCTTGAATCAGATCAAACTGCCCACTTGAAGAGATTGGAATTAATTCGCAAAAGATATGGGTAGAAGTCTAGCGATTTAGAAAAATATATACCGAAGTGCTTGGCCGAGTCAATTATTTCGATGTAAAGTGAACAATTTGGGTTCGGGAGAGTATAGAATGGAACAGATTTAAGTTTCATCAGACGAGTATTATCGGAATTTAGTTTAAGACCGATTCTGCTAAACTGAGAGTGTAGCGAAGATAGAAGCTGAGTGATAAAAGGTGAGGAATTGTTGGATGCTGTTTGGTTACTGAATAATATTTCCATATTATCTGCCTATTTGAACAGCTTGAACAGGTTGTCCTCAATCTGTACTTGTGCAAGTGTTAGGTTGGAAATAATAAGAACAAGTACAGAACACTTGGTGAATCCAGATCAGATAAGGGCTGACCACGAGTGATTTATTCCGACTATTACAGTTGTGTAACGGTTTCGGTGATAGTAACTGATAAGATTGAGTGCACTGCGCAAATACCACTGCTCAATAAGGAAGAGGAGAGTGTATAATTGACCTTTAGAAATACAAGTGTAGCAGTGATTAAGGACCTAATACATACTTGCACTGACTAAGTTGGTGGAAGAGAAGCAGTCATTTTAGAAGCCATGTTGATCATAAGACACTGTCGAGTATTTTAGTGAAGGAGAAGCCGATAGTTAATGGGTGTAGATTTAGCATAAGGAGATTGATGGTGTACCATTTTTTGGATAGAAGGAAGTTTCGAGAAAGCTGTTGATAAAATCAACAAAACAATGAAGTGGTTCCGACCTAGAAGAGCAATCATGCTGGCAGAGACACCGTATTGATCTAATTGGTATTTGTATTTGATGTCTTTGATTGCTTGAAAAACGGAGGCCGACGAGATGTTGAACCAACGCAGATTCTCAATGTCACCCTTATGGAGCACCTCAGCAACTGGAGTGGGAATGGAGAAAGAGTCTACGGGATTATTTATTTAGTCGTCGGCAAATCTGGAGTCGTTCGAAAGAGAGAAGTTTATGTTTGTGGTTTTGGACGTTTGTAAAAATTTGTTTTTGATGACTTTAATTTTTTCCCGGGAGTTGGGTGTTATTAGAATGCGTCTTATGATGCTGAGCGCATGTTTGTTGATTACTTGTTTAATGAGCTCATCGATACATCGGTGTTCGAGAGCGCAAACAAGTGATAAAGTGCGTTATATAGAATTGTGTGCAAGGTTGGTGCGTGCTTTAAACAAGGTGCTAACTTGTTCGTCCTGAAATTATGTTGAATAGAGATGACTGAAGTAAAGTAGAAGAATAAGACGTTATGGACATCAGAAAAACACGAGAAGAGGTCGTCTGGGGTAGTTAAATCTTTCCAAATAATTGAGTCACAGAGTCGGCTAAACTCTTCCCGGTCAGTGACTAATTGAATGCTCTCTCTTTTTGATAGAGGATAGAAGATAAATAAGGATGTATACCTGCCAGTGGTTAAGATAAGTTAAGACCTCCCGAGATTGAACATTGGTCATATCTTTATTGGAGAGGACACAATCGAGCTGGTTGTTTCTTCGGGTGAAAAAGGAAATTGATTTATTAGGTTGTCAGAAAAGAGCCGAAGCAATGGGTGATGTTGTGAAATTAAACTATGACAATTAGACAGAGGTAAGTTAAGGTCACTCACAACGATGTACTGATCAGAATCTTGAGAGAAAAAAGGAGGACAAAATTTCAGCCCCACGAATATCGTCGTTTTTTAGTGTTTCCGTGGTCAGTAGCCAACACAAACAGATAAGTTTTGATCAAGAATCCATAGCTGAAATGAAAAGAATTCAAATCTTAGTGAGTTAGATCCAAAGAAACATATAGGCATGAGAGAGGATCGGACAAAGGCAGTCAGACCACCTCCTCGACCAACAGCTCTGTTGTTTTGAAAGAAAGTGTAACCATTGAGGAGAAAGTGATCATCGCATTGTACGGAAAGGGACAGCCACGTTTCAACATGAAAGAGCATATCCAGCTCGTTTGAGGATAAAAATGCTCGCAGTTGTTTGACTTTGGGCGTAAAATATCTACAATTGATAATAATTGCCGAAAGAGATCCATGGGAAAGAAGGTTAGAACGGAGAGGAAAAGCATGCGGGAGATTTCCGGCGGCGGCTGGATCGTGACTGAGAGATGATAAGGGTGCATGATCGTTTGCTGATGAGAATAGAGTATTCAAAATAGATTTAGACTACCTTAGCCACATTTTTATTAGGCGGATGTGGAATTTGAAGGACGATGGAGGATTTTCTGAGCTCGAGGTTCTCCGTTGAAGCAGCGTAAAGAGGATTGGACTGGTCAAGTCCTGACCAAGGGCTGTGCCTCCAATGTTCTGGGTTGTGTTGGTATGGCTGGAAGCGGAGAAAGTTTTAGGGAATGAATCGGTGGCCCGAGGGGCCTTGATGGACGTACGTTTTGAGGGTTGCAGGACCTTTGTACCGGTCGTGATATTGAATGGATATGAGGGTTTAGGTCAGACGCTTGAGACTGGGGACGCGGTGGGGAACAGCCTCGATGACGTGGTATAGCTTGGGTTTGTTTGGTTGGATTTGGGGTTTTTCTATATTAGCTATTAGTGAAGGGCAGCCATTCAAATCGTGAAGTGCTCAACATGATGGGTCCAAAGGAAGGAGCGTCACCGAGGATTTCTTGGTAAAATAATCGGCGTGTTTTTATTGCTTCAGCCAGTGTAAGCGTGTCTAGTTTCGAAAGTGGGTGTGGAGACTGGCGGAGTGGTCCGTGCTTGTTCATGCTGTCCTAAGTCGCAAAGTGTAATTCGACTATTTCTGTCCAAATTAAGGGTGATCGAGATTTAAGATGATCAACCTCGTCGTTGGACAGTCTTTTTGGTGCAGAAAGCACAAATGCACAACATTTACTTGTAGAGACCTCTTTGAAATGGTAAAAGTTGTCTCCCTATTGATTGATCGGATCCGAGGCCAGATCATCTTTTGAGAAGTGCGGAGACCAGACGAAGAGGTTACGTTTGCTGTGATTGCGCAAGGCCACCTCCATCGCAACGCCATTCAGAAAGCTATCGTCCTGACACAACAGATGTAGCTACAAGGTAGAGATATAAAGGTTTCCAGATAAGGCTCGAGCAATCTGGTGAAATCTGCTACTTTGTGCTGAAGGTAAGCGAGATTGGTAAGTAGCTTCTGAATTAAGAAATGGGTGCTGGAGGAAGACGGCAAAATCTGTTTCATGATGAAGGAATGTGATAAAGATACATATAGTATAGTATCAGGCGAGAAAAATATATACCGCAAATTTTGTTGAGATAAATTGTAAATAGTCAAAATATATTAGTAAATTCCAAATGTAGAAGTATCCCAGAGATGAATTCAGACGAGAAATCTATAAAATCTGAAAATAAAAATAAAATCCCGAATTCGGTTCCAAATTATAAAAATCCTCTAGCACGACTACTCCGGCTGTTGCGCTTTGCCAGATATATGGAGTATTTTTGCAATATAAAGTTACCGCTGGTTTCTCAAAGTAAGTTTTATTTTGAAAAATATCGCAATATTTTCTTGGACTTTTTCTTATTTAAATCGTCGAAGTTATGTGTTGTCTTTGTTGACTTTACTAATCACTCTTTTTGAGAGGTAAGATTTGTGATGTAAGATCTTGCTTTGTTCAAATAAAGCAATATCTGTTTTCCTGTATTTGACTCTTTCATTGAAAGATTTTATTAATTAAATATAATATATATATATATATATATATATATATCGAGAAGGATCTCAACTTTGTCTCAGGTAAATTGATTTGGTTCTCCGTTATTAATATATTCACATTCGTAAAGGAATGCTGTGGCGATCAGTAAGACCGTGAGCATTTGCACTATGTTTTAGTAAATGATTTGTTATAAAATATATGCAGACCGTACCCATTGCAACGATAATGTGACAATATAAATCATTGACTTATTGAATACACGAAAACGATTTTCTTAGTTCGAAGGATTACCGATCTAAGAGAAATGTTTATCTTGGTCTGGTGGTCATTACCATAACTAGTTAAGAGTAACTTATTCTGATTTTAGATATTTATCATGTACAATGAAATATATAATTCATTTCGAGCTTTTTGTGGATGAGTTCAAAGAAGGTCTCATTTCGAATAAATTGAGCAAATGACTGACATACTACGCCAGGAAATGATGGGAATAGAATTAACACTTGGACATTATAACAGACTTCATGCCAAAATTATTGAGCTTAAAATCTCTAAAAGAAATTGTTAATAGTATTCATGTAGCAAAAATTTTTGCAGGAGTAAGAACTACTTCCGATGTATATGAAATAATAGAATTAGAGCGGTCATCGGAGATCAAAAGATTGGATGAAGTGTAAAGACAACCTGAACCAAAGGTGTGTGCTGTAAGAGCGGTCTTGTATCAAGATTAAGAACGATTACTTATCTCAAAATGTCTCTTAGTATCAATGAAGAGATGTGTTTTGTGAAACAAAGTCAAATATTATAATCAACGTAGGTCACATTCTTATAGTCAACGAGCAAATTCAAAGCGCAGGGGAGGTGAAACACGTGATAGTTTTTATGGACCACGCGAGTATTGCATTTGACATCATGAATATTAAAATCTAAGAAAATTCCAAGGTTAATGTTGCATCTTTCCACGGTTGTGTGATTTCCGATGGAAAGACAACTCTTGTCCATTAGCTAGGGTAACTCTCAGTAAAACTAACAGAACACTCATTAGTAGGATTCATAATTGAGTTGTATGTGAAAGGCTCTAAGGAATGCCTGTCAGGAGTATTCTGATTCATCAGAGTTAGGTTTTAGAGCTTCGAATGAAGATATGCGCACTGGTTCAGACGGTACGAATTGAAGATTTCGTTTTGAAGGAGATCTCTTGGAGGTTTCTGGTTATAACAGCAAATGTTATTTTAGTAAGGATGAAATAAGTGGTTTTAATATCTCAATGTTCCTGAGTGGCGAGATGAGCGTTGTCCGATCATTCGTGGTGGAAATTGATTGTCTCACATTCGAATAGCAACCATCAGCCGCTAATTATGGTAAAGAGCATCATGGAGTTTTCATTGTCATTGGAGTAAAAATCGTCGTTTGCGTAAAATTTTTTGTTTGCTGACATAAATGACATCATCATTGGACTTTTAGAAAAGTTACGGTGGCTGATATCTATACTGACACTGGGTCCTTAGTTGTTAGATCAGTTTGCCTATATAGCCCCGTCATCGATGACTTAGCTGAAGTTATTGAAAAATACCTGACAGTGTTTCCACCGAACAATGGCAAGCGCAATGACTTGAAGACAGGAATAGAGCAACAAATCAAGTTAGTTGCACCATTACCCTTTTTGCCTAAGGCTCAGTCGTCAGTTAATCATAAGCAACAGATCGCTATCGAAAAATTGTAGATATAAGAAGAGGAAGGAATTTCTTGGCGCTCAAATTCTAACTTTGAACTCCTATAGATGTAAATCTGCAATAAGGGTGTTATCATGTACCTATGTTGGCAGAATCTACACTACTCACGACAAGTGTAACAGTCATTCAAATAAAAATAAAATGCAAACTGTCATTTCGTATTTGAACAGATCAGACATATTTTTACACTTACTTTCCTAAATGAAGTAATTACGAGTGGTCTCCCGGTCAAAAGATGACAAGATTCTGTAAATACAGTAAATAATTAAGAGTTATCATAATTAAATTAGACAAAGATAAAGTGTCTTGATAGGGTAGAAAGTTAAAAGAAAAAATGGGTCATAGCATAAATTTAAAAATTGTCTGATAAAGTAATCATAAATGAAATTATAAGATAATATCAAAATAAATTAAGAGATATTGAATTACTCACCTCTGATTCGTGAAACTTCGTTTCCTTTCATTATTTAATGCTATATTCCAAATTGGACCTTCTTATTTGTCTACGGCTGTTTCATTCATGATTTCATTTCTCGATTTAATTTTGAAGGATTCTCTAATCAATCTTGTCGATCTGCTACAGCCAAAAAATAATATGCGTCTGCACCCATTCCGATTAATTGTGTGTCCTGTCTCTATTGTATAGGGAGCAAGATCCGATCTATTAACATGGCCATATGTGCATACGTTTTTATGTTCCCCTCTTCTTAGCTTAATTGGGCACATGGTTTCAGCTAGATACATATGGTTACAGTCGTTACATGGAATTTCATATACTTTTGATGTGTCTAACGGTTCAATTATCTCCTTTTGGTTTGTCAGTTTAATACATAGGATAGGGGTTTGTTTTAGAATAGTACGAATATTGTACTTTGATGCTATTATTTTGATTTATCTACTTAGTTTAGAGCCATGTACTACCGTTACCCTTCGATCATCTTTTGTTTTATTTGACTTCACGTACTACCAGTTATGATTATATTTACTTACGACGGTTGTTATAGTTGCTTAAATTAACTTTAGAGGATACCCATTAGCACTGAATATTTCTCGCTGCCTACCTAATTCAATCTACTATGTTTTTTATCTATTAATATTAAACTTTTTATTATCATCGATTTAAAGATACCGATTTTCATTCTATATGGATAATTTGGATTGAAATTAAGATGGATATCTGAGTAAGTATCCTTCCTATTAACACCCGTTCTAATTTTGTACCTTCTAAATAACTTGACATCCAGAAATGGTAATTTGCAACGTGATTCATTTCTAAAGATAAATTTCAGTTTGCTCACCTGATTTACTACGTTTAATAAATTTAGCAGTTGATCCTCCTCGTAATTCCAAATAACTAACATATCATCCAAATATCGTACATACAATTTTGGCTTTAAGGGTGTTATATCTAAGTGGTTTTTCTCCATGTAATGCATGCAGATATTAGCTTTTTGGAACTGACAGTGGTTGTCCTATTGGAACACCTCAGATCTGCTTATAAAATTCATTCCTAAATTTAAGGCATGTGGAGGACATACAAACATACATGCATAATCTCCATGACGTGTCTCATCGTAATTTTGATTTCTTCTAATATTACTGAATGATCAACCAGGAAACACTAAAAATAGTCAAGTGCTTTAAGTACCGGTATATTGGTGTACATTGACACAATATCTAAACTGGACAATCTATAGTTTTCATTTAGCTCACATCTATCGACAATCTCAACCAAAAAGTATAAATTTACCAATGTATGGTTTAAAAAGTACGAAAATTTTCTTATTCTATGGCATAGAAACTTATAAATTTTATATGTTGGAGAATGTTTGACATTAACAAAATTTCTCAAAGGGCTGCCTGGTTTACACATCTTTACTGAAACATACATTCTGGGAGCGACTGTATCTCCTTGTATGAGAGAGTCACCATGCGCTTGATCTAATTCTCCTTTGGCAATCATGTTATTGACCAATAAGTTAACTTCTCCTTGTAAATTATCCGTAGGATCGTTTTGAATTTTAGCGTATACCACCATATTGTATAGTTGTTTATGCATTTTATCATTATAATAAGGTAGTCTCATCAGAACCGTCGCTCCTCATGTGTCTGCTTTCAAACATGTCACACTTTTTTCTATCAACTCTTTCATAAGACATTTTATTTCATAATTCGGTTTATATTTTTCCTCTTCGTAAGTTAGCACAGTTGTGGCTCCGTCTAATTTAAACCTAATCTTATCCTTTTCAGAGAGGAATTGTGCTGTTTTAACAGCCTCAGTAATTATCTCATTTTTGGTGATTTCTTTATTTGGATAGCTGTATTCGGGCTACGATTAAGCATTTCCAGCTGATTCTCACTAAGATATAGTTTAGAAAGATTTACCACTCGATTAGGTACAATAGTACATGTCTTTAGTTTGGTCTGTATTTAGATGCACATATTTCCAAACATTCAATCATGCCTGACTTGAACCAATTTATCTCTCAATTACGTGCGCTATCGGTAAATTCCTCTATACATTTAAAGTCATCTGCGTGTAAAAAGGAAATTAGCAAAGATCTTATTTTAGTTTTCTCTCTAATTAATTATATTTTCGTTTTTATAAATCGCTAATCAATGTATTCATTATATTTAAAGTCACTTCACGTCTAAGAGATCTACCTTACACATTTAAATGAAATGGCAATTTAAATTTAAAACATTTAGGAATTACGCAATGTTTTAAACATATTTTAATGAAACAAATATTTTCCATTTGCCTTTCTAATTGTTTCTTAATGTGGTAATAGGAATTTTGCAGCTTCACTGAGATAGCACCTTATTTAGTACCTAAATAAGCTTTAAAAGAAACAGGTCGCACGACAGGGAATAGATTAATTACCTTTTTCTCGTGTTGCGATACGAGATGCTTGCATCCGCTGTCTACTTTATATTTCCAGATATTTTGATCTCCGAATAGGGCTGTATTTTTCAATTGAAAGCATAACACACAAACAATTTGACAATCAATATTTCAAGTTGAAAATGTTAGTTTAAATTTCCTAGCTTATACTCGTTGTTAGATCTCTTAAGCATAACCTATTTTTTACTAGGTAAGTGTATGTCAAATTTGTTTGTGTGTGTGTCTGCATGCGTACACTCATCGAATTGAGATTACAGTGATTTAATAACAAATATTGACCACTCATTAATTAAGTGTATGTCATGCCTATTTGTATGTGTTCTCGATTATTCTAGTTTCACATGAATGCTGATAATTATATGTAACAGTTTATTTCTCAGTCTTAAGCAAACGCTCACACACATACACAAAAACACACAGACGTGGCATAGGCTTATCTAGTAAATAGTCAGATGTTGTTAAATCGTTGTAATTTCACTGCGATGAGTGTACACGTGCAGTAATTGATTACTCCTCAATCCAAAACAAAAGATAAGACACACTTAGGCATGACGTATGCTTATCTAGTGAGTCTTCATTATTTGTTATTAAATCACTGTAATCTCACTTCAATGAGAGTACATATGGAGACAAAACACAAACCAATTTCGCATACATTCACCTAGTAAAAAACAGGTTGTGCTTAAGAGATCTAACGACTATAAACGAGGTACTTAAAACTAACGTTTTCAACTTGACATATTGATTTTCAAATTGTTTGTGTAAAATTATTTCCAATAAAAAACAGCAATATTCGGAGGTCGCAATATCTGGAAAAATCAAGTAGACAGCGGATAAAAAAATCTCGCGTCGCAACACGAGAAAAAGGTAATTAATCTATTCTCTGTCGTGCAACATGTTTCTTATAAAAATTATTGAGATTTACTTATTTATACGAGACTTAATAGACATAGTTATGTAAAGTGATATCTTTTATATATTGTCAATTCTCTTGTATGAGGTTTTGTAGTTGATGTAAGAGGTTCTGCAAGCTAGTTGTCTATTTAGTGCGAAATTATCCTTCTACACTATATCAGGTAGCTGTTATTATTATCCGCGTTCATGCTTAATCAATGGCCCTTTCCCGAAGGGTGGTGTGAGAAGGCCACAGCGTCAAGTCATTGTTTTTATTAATGAAAATGTTATTAAGCATAGAAAAAAATCGTGTAAAAGTAGTCACAATAAGCACCACAAATAATTAGTCCACTGTATGCTAGGTTTTGAGTGTTAAATCACATAAATCCACTGAACTGTAGGGTTTCGGATAATTGATTGAGAAATATCTAAAATATGAATCGAGAGAGTCTTAATTGAACTGTTAGTAGTTATGTAAAAATGGTTAAGGCATACAAAACAATTAAATCGTAGGTTTGAACGTTAAGTCACATAAATCCACAGCATGTTACCTGTGTATTGCGCGCGGATGTGTAATATTATTAAACAAAACCCTATTAGAATAGAATAGAATAGAATATCTTTATTTGGATTCAAACCACACATATTCCATCAAATAATAAAATTGGAAATTGTACAATATATATTAAAATAATTATCACATCACAATAAATTGTGCAATTCATCTCGTGTAGATAGGTATATCTCACTAGTTGTACAATACAATATATCAATATCAGAAAGTTCGACTGAAAAGAATAATATATACATCATCAAATTAGGAACAATTAAGGTATAATTCGAGTGTAACATTATGCAAAAATTGAGAACCATGACTAGCAATTGATTGTATGTAATGTTAACTAATTTGAAGATCTAGTGCATAACATTTCAATTATAATAATACAAAACTTGGAAATAAAATCTCAATAAAATCTGTTTCCGATAACAATTATCCTTGTCTCTTATTCAACCATGAGAAAGTATTATCATAATCAAAAAAATAAAAGATATCAGCAGGATTGCAGACTTTTTCAAGTTCAGTAGATAAAGTTTTAATAGACATCTTAGATGGAGGCATTTCTCTAAGCCCCTTCGGCAATTGATTATAAATTTTGTAGATTTTCGAGAAAGAGAATAACTTGCTCGCTACATTCCCCACAAAAGGAGGAGATATTGCCATATGTCCAGATCTAGTTCCAATTTCATGACTCTTCCTTATCGGAGTCATATAGGCACCAGTCCACTGGTTCAGATGGAAAACTTTTATACAATAACACATCCTCCGAAACCACAGAGATTGCAATGACGCAAACTGTAATCTAGAGGCGTATATAGTGCAAGAAGTAGGACTAATATGTTTCACAACTTTTCTTTGTACAGCTTCTATCTTATTAGACAATCCCTTTTTTAATGGATTCCAGGTAGCGACAGCATATTCTAGTACCGGTCTAATCCATATTATATACATTTGAAGTTTTATATCATTTGATAAAATATTTCGATTTATTAGTGCCCATCTTTTCTTGGCACTGCCTACTATACTTTCAATATGTCTCTCAGCAGAAGCTGTACATTGAATAGTTATGCCTAAATCCTTAATTTCTTGCATAAGTTTAATCTCAAACACATCATTAATAACTGCATCATTAATTACAATTATATTTGCAGTTCAAGAAATTTCAATTAAAACTGCTTGAAACTAACTGAGATTGTTGCTAAAATCACAATTAAGAGAAATATTGTGTAAAACCAGAATTAGATTATTTGACCTTAAGGAGAACTATATTTGTCAAATTGAACTTCGTTGGGTTGTAACGCAGAGCTGCGATTTACAATCTAATACTATTATCAAATTGATGGAATATTTGTGGTTTGAATATAAATAAAGATATCCTATTCTATTCTATTCTATTCTATTCTATTCTATTCTATTCTATTCTATTCTATTCTATTCTATTCTATTCTATTCTATTCTATTCTATTCTATTCTATTCTATTCTATTCTATTCTATTCTATTCTATTCTATTCTATTCTATTCTATTCTATTCTATTCTATTCTATTCTATTCTATTCTATTCTATTCTATTCTATTCTATTCTATTCTATTCTATTCTATTCTATTCTATTCTATTCTATTCTATTCTATTCTATTCTATTCTATTCTATTCTATTCTATTCTATTCTATTCTATTCTATTCTATTCTATTCTATTCTATTCTATTCTATTCTATTCTATTCTATTCTATTCTATTCTATTCTATTCTATTCTATTCTATTCTATTCTATTCTATTCTATTCTATTCTATTCTATTCTATTCTATTCTATTCTATTCTATTCTATTCTATTCTATTCTATTCTATTCTATTCTATTCTATTCTATTCTATTCTATTCTATTCTATTCTATTCTATTCTATTCTATTCTATTCTATTCTATTCTATTCTATTCTATTCTATTCTATTCTATTCTATTCTATTCTATTCTATTCTATTCTATTCTATTCTATTCTATTCTATTCTATTCTATTCTATTCTATTCTATTCTATTCTATTCTATTCTATTCTATTCTATTCTATTCTATTCTATTCTATTCTATTCTATTCTATTCTATTCTATTCTATTCTATTCTATTCTATTCTATTCTATTCTATTCTATTCTATTCTATTCTATTCTATTCTATTCTATTCTATTCTATTCTATTCTATTCTATTCTATTCTATTCTATTCTATTCTATTCTATTCTATTCTATTCTATTCTATTCTATTCTATTCTATTCTATTCTATTCTATTCTATTCTATTCTATTCTATTCTATTCTATTCTATTCTATTCTATTCTATTCTATTCTATTCTATTCTATTCTATTCTATTCTATTCTATTCTATTCTATTCTATTCTATTCTATTCTATTCTATTCTATTCTATTCTATTCTATTCTATTCTATTCTATTCTATTCTATTCTATTCTATTCTATTCTATTCTATTCTATTCTATTCTATTCTATTCTATTCTATTCTATTCTATTCTATTCTATTCTATTCTATTCTATTCTATTCTATTCTATTCTATTCTATTCTATTCTATTCTATTCTATTCTATTCTATTCTATTCTATTCTATTCTATTCTATTCTATTCTATTCTATTCTATTCTATTCTATTCTATTCTATTCTATTCTATTCTATTCTATTCTATTCTATTCTATTCTATTCTATTCTATTCTATTCTATTCTATTCTATTCTATTCTATTCTATTCTATTCTATTCTATTCTATTCTATTCTATTCTATTCTATTCTATTCTATTCTATTCTATTCTATTCTATTCTATTCTATTCTATTCTATTCTATTCTATTCTATTCTATTCTATTCTATTCTATTCTATTCTATTCTATTCTATTCTATTCTATTCTATTCTATTCTATTCTATTCTATTCTATTCTATTCTATTCTATTCTATTCTATTCTATTCTATTCTATTCTATTCTATTCTATTCTATTCTATTCTATTCTATTCTATTCTATTCTATTCTATTCTATTCTATTCTATTCTATTCTATTCTATTCTATTCTATTCTATTCTATTCTATTCTATTCTATTCTATTCTATTCTATTCTATTCTATTCTATTCTATTCTATTCTATTCTATTCTATTCTATTCTATTCTATTCTATTCTATTCTATTCTATTCTATTCTATTCTATTCTATTCTATTCTATTCTATTCTATTCTATTCTATTCTATTCTATTCTATTCTATTCTATTCTATTCTATTCTATTCTATTCTATTCTATTCTATTCTATTCTATTCTATTCTATTCTATTCTATTCTATTCTATTCTATTCTATTCTATTCTATTCTATTCTATTCTATTCTATTCTATTCTATTCTATTCTATTCTATTCTATTCTATTCTATTCTATTCTATTCTATTCTATTCTATTCTATTCTATTCTATTCTATTCTATTCTATTCTATTCTATTCTATTCTATTCTATTCTATTCTATTCTATTCTATTCTATTCTATTCTATTCTATTCTATTCTATTCTATTCTATTCTATTCTATTCTATTCTATTCTATTCTATTCTATTCTATTCTATTCTATTCTATTCTATTCTATTCTATTCTATTCTATTCTATTCTATTCTATTCTATTCTATTCTATTCTATTCTATTCTATTCTATTCTATTCTATTCTATTCTATTCTATTCTATTCTATTCTATTCTATTCTATTCTATTCTATTCTATTCTATTCTATTCTATTCTATTCTATTCTATTCTATTCTATTCTATTCTATTCTATTCTATTCTATTCTATTCTATTCTATTCTATTCTATTCTATTCTATTCTATTCTATTCTATTCTATTCTATTCTATTCTATTCTATTCTATTCTATTCTATTCTATTCTATTCTATTCTATTCTATTCTATTCTATTCTATTCTATTCTATTCTATTCTATTCTATTCTATTCTATTCTATTCTATTCTATTCTATTCTATTCTATTCTATTCTATTCTATTCTATTCTATTCTATTCTATTCTATTCTATTCTATTCTATTCTATTCTATTCTATTCTATTCTATTCTATTCTATTCTATTCTATTCTATTCTATTCTATTCTATTCTATTCTATTCTATTCTATTCTATTCTATTCTATTCTATTCTATTCTATTCTATTCTATTCTATTCTATTCTATTCTATTCTATTCTATTCTATTCTATTCTATTCTATTCTATTCTATTCTATTCTATTCTATTCTATTCTATTCTATTCTATTCTATTCTATTCTATTCTATTCTATTCTATTCTATTCTATTCTATTCTATTCTATTCTATTCTATTCTATTCTATTCTATTCTATTCTATTCTATTCTATTCTATTCTATTCTATTCTATTCTATTCTATTCTATTCTATTCTATTCTATTCTATTCTATTCTATTCTATTCTATTCTATTCTATTCTATTCTATTCTATTCTATTCTATTCTATTCTATTCTATTCTATTCTATTCTATTCTATTCTATTCTATTCTATTCTATTCTATTCTATTCTATTCTATTCTATTCTATTCTATTCTATTCTATTCTATTCTATTCTATTCTATTCTATTCTATTCTATTCTATTCTATTCTATTCTATTCTATTCTATTCTATTCTATTCTATTCTATTCTATTCTATTCTATTCTATTCTATTCTATTCTATTCTATTCTATTCTATTCTATTCTATTCTATTCTATTCTATTCTATTCTATTCTATTCTATTCTATTCTATTCTATTCTATTCTATTCTATTCTATTCTATTCTATTCTATTCTATTCTATTCTATTCTATTCTATTCTATTCTATTCTATTCTATTCTATTCTATTCTATTCTATTCTATTCTATTCTATTCTATTCTATTCTATTCTATTCTATTCTATTCTATTCTATTCTATTCTATTCTATTCTATTCTATTCTATTCTATTCTATTCTATTCTATTCTATTCTATTCTATTCTATTCTATTCTATTCTATTCTATTCTATTCTATTCTATTCTATTCTATTCTATTCTATTCTATTCTATTCTATTCTATTCTATTCTATTCTATTCTATTCTATTCTATTCTATTCTATTCTATTCTATTCTATTCTATTCTATTCTATTCTATTCTATTCTATTCTATTCTATTCTATTCTATTCTATTCTATTCTATTCTATTCTATTCTATTCTATTCTATTCTATTCTATTCTATTCTATTCTATTCTATTCTATTCTATTCTATTCTATTCTATTCTATTCTATTCTATTCTATTCTATTCTATTCTATTCTATTCTATTCTATTCTATTCTATTCTATTCTATTCTATTCTATTCTATTCTATTCTATTCTATTCTATTCTATTCTATTCTATTCTATTCTATTCTATTCTATTCTATTCTATTCTATTCTATTCTATTCTATTCTATTCTATTCTATTCTATTCTATTCTATTCTATTCTATTCTATTCTATTCTATTCTATTCTATTCTATTCTATTCTATTCTATTCTATTCTATTCTATTCTATTCTATTCTATTCTATTCTATTCTATTCTATTCTATTCTATTCTATTCTATTCTATTCTATTCTATTCTATTCTATTCTATTCTATTCTATTCTATTCTATTCTATTCTATTCTATTCTATTCTATTCTATTCTATTCTATTCTATTCTATTCTATTCTATTCTATTCTATTCTATTCTATTCTATTCTATTCTATTCTATTCTATTCTATTCTATTCTATTCTATTCTATTCTATTCTATTCTATTCTATTCTATTCTATTCTATTCTATTCTATTCTATTCTATTCTATTCTATTCTATTCTATTCTATTCTATTCTATTCTATTCTATTCTATTCTATTCTATTCTATTCTATTCTATTCTATTCTATTCTATTCTATTCTATTCTATTCTATTCTATTCTATTCTATTCTATTCTATTCTATTCTATTCTATTCTATTCTATTCTATTCTATTCTATTCTATTCTATTCTATTCTATTCTATTCTATTCTATTCTATTCTATTCTATTCTATTCTATTCTATTCTATTCTATTCTATTCTATTCTATTCTATTCTATTCTATTCTATTCTATTCTATTCTATTCTATTCTATTCTATTCTATTCTATTCTATTCTATTCTATTCTATTCTATTCTATTCTATTCTATTCTATTCTATTCTATTCTATTCTATTCTATTCTATTCTATTCTATTCTATTCTATTCTATTCTATTCTATTCTATTCTATTCTATTCTATTCTATTCTATTCTATTCTATTCTATTCTATTCTATTCTATTCTATTCTATTCTATTCTATTCTATTCTATTCTATTCTATTCTATTCTATTCTATTCTATTCTATTCTATTCTATTCTATTCTATTCTATTCTATTCTATTCTATTCTATTCTATTCTATTCTATTCTATTCTATTCTATTCTATTCTATTCTATTCTATTCTATTCTATTCTATTCTATTCTATTCTATTCTATTCTATTCTATTCTATTCTATTCTATTCTATTCTATTCTATTCTATTCTATTCTATTCTATTCTATTCTATTCTATTCTATTCTATTCTATTCTATTCTATTCTATTCTATTCTATTCTATTCTATTCTATTCTATTCTATTCTATTCTATTCTATTCTATTCTATTCTATTCTATTCTATTCTATTCTATTCTATTCTATTCTATTCTATTCTATTCTATTCTATTCTATTCTATTCTATTCTATTCTATTCTATTCTATTCTATTCTATTCTATTCTATTCTATTCTATTCTATTCTATTCTATTCTATTCTATTCTATTCTATTCTATTCTATTCTATTCTATTCTATTCTATTCTATTCTATTCTATTCTATTCTATTCTATTCTATTCTATTCTATTCTATTCTATTCTATTCTATTCTATTCTATTCTATTCTATTCTATTCTATTCTATTCTATTCTATTCTATTCTATTCTATTCTATTCTATTCTATTCTATTCTATTCTATTCTATTCTATTCTATTCTATTCTATTCTATTCTATTCTATTCTATTCTATTCTATTCTATTCTATTCTATTCTATTCTATTCTATTCTATTCTATTCTATTCTATTCTATTCTATTCTATTCTATTCTATTCTATTCTATTCTATTCTATTCTATTCTATTCTATTCTATTCTATTCTATTCTATTCTATTCTATTCTATTCTATTCTATTCTATTCTATTCTATTCTATTCTATTCTATTCTATTCTATTCTATTCTATTCTATTCTATTCTATTCTATTCTATTCTATTCTATTCTATTCTATTCTATTCTATTCTATTCTATTCTATTCTATTCTATTCTATTCTATTCTATTCTATTCTATTCTATTCTATTCTATTCTATTCTATTCTATTCTATTCTATTCTATTCTATTCTATTCTATTCTATTCTATTCTATTCTATTCTATTCTATTCTATTCTATTCTATTCTATTCTATTCTATTCTATTCTATTCTATTCTATTCTATTCTATTCTATTCTATTCTATTCTATTCTATTCTATTCTATTCTATTCTATTCTATTCTATTCTATTCTATTCTATTCTATTCTATTCTATTCTATTCTATTCTATTCTATTCTATTCTATTCTATTCTATTCTATTCTATTCTATTCTATTCTATTCTATTCTATTCTATTCTATTCTATTCTATTCTATTCTATTCTATTCTATTCTATTCTATTCTATTCTATTCTATTCTATTCTATTCTATTCTATTCTATTCTATTCTATTCTATTCTATTCTATTCTATTCTATTCTATTCTATTCTATTCTATTCTATTCTATTCTATTCTATTCTATTCTATTCTATTCTATTCTATTCTATTCTATTCTATTCTATTCTATTCTATTCTATTCTATTCTATTCTATTCTATTCTATTCTATTCTATTCTATTCTATTCTATTCTATTCTATTCTATTCTATTCTATTCTATTCTATTCTATTCTATTCTATTCTATTCTATTCTATTCTATTCTATTCTATTCTATTCTATTCTATTCTATTCTATTCTATTCTATTCTATTCTATTCTATTCTATTCTATTCTATTCTATTCTATTCTATTCTATTCTATTCTATTCTATTCTATTCTATTCTATTCTATTCTATTCTATTCTATTCTATTCTATTCTATTCTATTCTATTCTATTCTATTCTATTCTATTCTATTCTATTCTATTCTATTCTATTCTATTCTATTCTATTCTATTCTATTCTATTCTATTCTATTCTATTCTATTCTATTCTATTCTATTCTATTCTATTCTATTCTATTCTATTCTATTCTATTCTATTCTATTCTATTCTATTCTATTCTATTCTATTCTATTCTATTCTATTCTATTCTATTCTATTCTATTCTATTCTATTCTATTCTATTCTATTCTATTCTATTCTATTCTATTCTATTCTATTCTATTCTATTCTATTCTATTCTATTCTATTCTATTCTATTCTATTCTATTCTATTCTATTCTATTCTATTCTATTCTATTCTATTCTATTCTATTCTATTCTATTCTATTCTATTCTATTCTATTCTATTCTATTCTATTCTATTCTATTCTATTCTATTCTATTCTATTCTATTCTATTCTATTCTATTCTATTCTATTCTATTCTATTCTATTCTATTCTATTCTATTCTATTCTATTCTATACTATTCTATTTTATTCCATTCTATTCTCTTCTATTCTATTCTATTCTATTCTATTCTATTCTATTCTATTCTATTCTATTCTATTCTCATTCTATTCTATTCTATTCTATTCTATTCTATTCTATTCTATTCTATTCTATTCTATTCTCCTATAATCTATTGTATTCTATTCTATTCTATTCTATTCTATTCTATTCTATTCTATTCTATTCTATTCTATTTTATTCTATTCTCTTTATTCTATTCTATACTATTCTATTCTATTCTATTCAATTCTCTTCTATTCTATTCTATTCTATTCTATTCTATTCTATTCTATTCTATTCTATTCTATTCTTTTCTATTCTATTTTATTCTATTCTATACTATTCTATTCTATTCTATTCTATTCTATTCTATTCTATTCTATTCTATTCTATTCTATTCTATTCTATTCTATTCCATTCTATTCTATTCTATTCTATTCTATTCTATTCTATACTATTCTATTCTATTCCATTCTATTCTATTCTATACTATATCATTCTATTCTATTCTATTCTATTCTATTCTATTCTATTCTATTCTATTCATTCTATTCTAATCTATTCTAGTATATTCTATTCTATACTATTCTATTCAATTCTATTCTATTCCATTCTATTCTATTCTATCTCTATTCTATTCTATTCTATTCTATTCTATTCTATTCTATTCTATTCTATTCTATTCTATTCTATTCTATTCTATTCTATTCTTATTCTATTCTATTCTATTCTATTCTATTCTATTCTATTCTATTCTAATCTATTCTATTCTATTCTATTCTATTCTATTCTATTCTATTCTATTCTATTCTATTCTATTCTACTTTATTCTATTCTATTCTATTCTATTCTATTCTATTCTATTCTATTCTATTCTATTCTATTCTATTCTATTCTATTCTATTCTATTCTATTCTATTCTATTCATTCTATTCATTCTATTCTATTCTATTCTATTCTATTCTATTCTATTCTATTCTATTCTATTCTATTCTGTTCTATTCTATTCTATTCTATTCTACTCTCTATTCTATTCTATTCTATTCTATTCTATTCTATTCTATTCTATTCTATTCTATTCTATTCTATTATATTCTATTCTATTCTTTTCTATTCTATTCTAATCTATTCAGTTCTAATCTATTCAATTCTATTCCATTCTATTCTATTCTATTCTATTCTATTCTTTTCTATTCTATTCTATTCTATTCTATTCTATTCTGTTCCTCTATCTTATATTTATTCCATTATTTTAAATTCTAAATGAAGTCTTTGTCATTTGTGTTGTTTTTGTATAATTTTCATTCGATGTACCTTTTTTAATTTTGTAAATTTGCTTTGTAAATGTTTGGTGCTATTTTGCTCAAATTATTTATCGTGGCCTAATCAATGGTATAACATTTATTATTTTCTATGCTAATGTTGAATAGAAAAACTTAATGTAATCAACAAATTAAAAATTCTTCAATATAAAAATTCCAACAAACTGTTAAAAGTGTGTATAATCAGCCTACACATCATATTTGATCAAAATGGAAACTGCAATGAAATGAAGACAACCCATGCTAGATATCGCAATTTGGGACTTAATCGTAAAGATCTTTCTTATTAAGATTACAATCAATAAATTGAAACATATTAATCAAGTTAGAACGATATTCAAAGATCTAGTTCCTTAATCACATGATAAATTTAATTTTATTTTGAATTCAAACCAGTCAACTCTTGAAAGCGATTGGGAATCTATACATTTATACCTATTATTTTAATTTATATTATATAACATATGCTAGTTTAAGCTAAAATAAATTTTGATATGTGAAATTTTTTTTATAAATGCAGTTTAATAATCACACAGTTTCTATTTACGTTTAAATCACTGATTCAGAAATACATGCTCGCATCAAAATTCTTGTTCATTTATGGAGAAGTGGAAAGCTATTTGATCAGCTGTTCAACTTACCGCAATCGTTACAGCAGACGCATCTGTTCCGTTGCAAGATTTGATTGCCCCTCGCGGGGAACTGTACGTGTCGGCACCATGCAGCTCAAAATGAAGTCGACGTTGGCGATATTTCCGACAGCAAGGCAACCAGGAGTATACGTTTAAAAATTCTCTTCGAAACCTAAGCCAAAATGGAAAATGATATATTTTTTCAGCATAAAATATACTTTTACATACGCCAGTTTTATTAGGTTA
Organism: Eudiplozoon nipponicum; assembly: GCA_029291075.1. Classification (NCBI taxonomy): domain Eukaryota; kingdom Metazoa; phylum Platyhelminthes; class Monogenea; order Mazocraeidea; family Diplozoidae; genus Eudiplozoon; species Eudiplozoon nipponicum. Next base: position 51,036 of record JAQBSW010002324.1, read on the forward strand.
TATCTTGATTTAATTAGTTTATCTAAATTTGTCTGAGTTCTATCTATTTATGTGCTCAAGACTTTATTAATTAATTCACATAAATAAATTGTGCATAATTTAGAAGAATACCAATAAAATACTAATATTTTATTGCAAATAAATGAGCCAACATCTACTTAATCACTCAAAACGATGAAAGCATTTACTTAGTAATGAATGCCGTTTTTCCGTTTAATTTTGTGAGTAAGAATTTGTGTATTTAGTAAATTCAGTTGAAAATATTCGCGGCAGTCAATTTGTTGTTGTTGTTGTTGTTTTTGTTGTTGTTACTGTTTTTGTTATTTATGTGATGATTTGTGTGTTTTTGTGTTTAGATATCCAAGTAGAATTAGGCGCCCGGCTGATAGTTTAATTATTAGAAATCTAATATATATTCATTCTTCTATTGACGTATTGATTTTTACCGGACCTTCTCTTATTCGGCGTTTTCATAAAAAAATATTTTCTTTTCCAAATATTGAACGTCTAAGTTTCAAATATGCTATTTATAATACTCTAAGACTGTGGGTATAATAACGCATATGTATATCATTTTGTAATGCTAGCTATAATTTTGTTGATGGTAGTATTCCCATCTGCAAAAGTTATTAGATATTTTATGATATACAGCAAATATTTCGTTCTCAATTTATTTTAAAGTATATTCACTTGGATAAACATAATTTTCAAAAGGTTGTAAAAACAGAAATTTAATAACAGGAGAAGGTCTGAAATAGGAGCGAATCAAATCATCTACTTGTATCACTACCTTTTATTTTCTATAACTGACTGTGATTACATAAATGAGGCTGTTTGTCCACAAGGCGTCTGATGTAGCGAAATAAGGCTGGTTATTGTCAGTAAGCTAATTACAAAATTTTAAAATGGCAATGAGTTAGAATATTTGAAAAATTGTGCATAAACAAATTTTTACCCTTAATATCCAAGTTGAAATATCTATGATTGGGCATTGAGCTTGATCAAAAGTTTAACTTTTCAGTTTATTGCATTTGATAAGATGATACAAATGTGTTCCGAGTAGACTAGTTCGTTCCTTATTGGGAGCTCTTCCAGTACTGCCTAGAATTTGCCGCTGACAAGAGACAAACCGCGGCACATATACTTCGTTGTCTGAAAATCGATTCATTTCGCAACATGTGCCGTATTGTATACACAATTTACAGTCATATATCAACATATAATTCTAGCTAGTTTTTTCTCTAGATAAACCTATTTGGTATTATATAAGACAATGAAGATCTAACAAGGCACTCCGATCTGCCATGATGCGACCGACGCCATTTCATTTTGGGAAGTGAAAATGATTTGATGTCTCATGCCAGGATGTTGACTATATATACATATTTCATGATCTTTATCCAAAGAGAGTTCAATATAGGCAATATTTTTGACATTGGAGCAACAGCTATTTCTCGATATAATTAAAAATGCCAGCTTTAATAAACTGTACGGAGAAAAATTTAAAAAAATTATTATTATGTATATAGTGAAACAAAACCTCAAAAGAAAAAAAATGTTTTACAAAATTCTATAAAGTCCATTTGTTGCACAACATATAAAATAAACATTAATATCATGTACTTAGTTCTAATTGAAAAGTCCAAAAGGAAATTAGTTCTGCTTCAATTTTTACAATAATAAACTTGAAGTGAAACACGGATATGCAAAAGCAAAAATACATGAACTTATAGCAATGAACAAAATTCAGCGATTTATTTTCATTTAATGTACAAATTCCATTTATCTATTTAAATTTCTATATAGAATCCCACAAGCTTAATAAATGCGCAGCTCCTTATCAATCACCTCTTCAATATTAAAGTGATTTCTAAATAGTTTGGAGCGTAAACTTTGTGAACAATGGCGTTTGCTACGACCTAAGTATTACTTGTATACGCTGCTTTACTAACCGGATGATCCCACCAAATTACCGCACGGATCAATTTTATAATTTGAATAAATAAAAAGTATTAGACTATACGAAAGCAGGAAATCAACCACTGAATTTACGCATAGTATCCATCGTTTTTTATCGTTAATGTTCGTGACTGCATAGAAATTATGAAGCCGACATTTCCAGTCAAGCACAATTTATGTGTGACTATTAGATGGGAGAGCCGCCTATCTAATTTTTCTTTCCATATATATTAAATGTGGAGGGATCCTCACTAGTCAGTTTGCTGTCGTAATCAGATGATGATTATGGACGTTCGAAACGCGTCAGTTCGTTGCGACAGGCGGTAGTTTTGTTGTGTTGTTCGACAACTGTTTACTTCTAGCACGCAAACTTGAATTAAATAATTGCTACCAACACCCACGCATCAGTTAATGTTTTATTGTATTCTCTATATAAATGTGTGACGAAAACTGCAAAAAATTAATGTTCATGAGTGCGTAGAAATTGTTCAGCCGACATTTCCAATCACGTAAAATGTATGCAAGACTTCTGGAGATGAGAGCCGCATATCTAATTTTGCTTTCTATATATATGGAATGCGGTTTGGTCCTCGCTAGTCAGTTTTCCGTCGTACTCTGATGTTGATTATGGAAGATCTAAACGTGTAAGTGCATGCGACTGGCTGTAGTTTTGCTATGTTGTTCGACGACTAGTTAAAAAAGATTCGTTTTTCTAAATTTTTTGAGTAAATATTTCAGATTTCTTGTCAATTGTTTTACTCTAGATATAGTTGGATACATTTTCTTAGTTTCGCATGTAAAATGTAAAAAAACATTTAAATGAGCGAATGATATAATATGCGGAACAAACTTTCATACAGTACTATAGGTTTATTGACTTATATTCGATTGAATTTATATACAATATTTTAGTATACGTCAAGTTTTCTACTTACATGCATTTTGCTTGCGTTTTTGACTGTATAAATCATCAAATATTTACCTTTGAGTTATTGCTCAGTAAAAACACATAATATCAAGCAGCTATACGAGCTTAATATTATATAAATTAAATTGTTATGAAGCATTGTCGCAATACAATCTATTTGCGTTTAATTAAACAGACACAATTTTATAGGTTGTCGCTTGTTACTTTTACGCTGTCAACTTTGAAATGACAGATTAAACCAAAACTAAATTTATCCAGTCTATCCTCAAAAGTTTTTCTCATCAAAATACGGTAGACATTTTGTCTTATTTGACTATTTAAGAAAAAAAATAGCAAGGACATCTCATTTGAAAATGTTAGTATTTTTTACATTAATGTTCTAATCTAAATCTATAATTTTCGGTGACGTTGTCGAGGTTTGTGTTTTCTGTTATCTGAAAATAAACCCAATATTTAAAATAGCCATGTTTACATTAAATGATATATTAGCAGTCAGTGCTTATAAGAACAGTTTCACCTACATATTTTTGAGAGAATTTTACACTTTATATTACATTTACTATTAAATTTTTGCCAATAGACCGAAAATCGATTAATTCTTCTATAATATTTAATGAAAAATTGAAGTTATTAACAACCAGAAACTGTGACATTTATTGCGTAATGTATTTCTAAAAGGACAAGAACAAATTACTGCGCATTGTGAATGTATCTCAAGCATATCCAACGCGATGACTAATAGTGAAAAAACATTTTCTAATAAAACTTTTATGCCACCAATTAATCTTTAAACTGGCTTCTAATTTTTATTTGCAGTTCTCAAAAAATATTATAGTTGTGCACAGTTACCAGTCATCGAGAAATCGGAAGGGTTATCTAGTCCGAAAATAAAAACGTTTCGACATATTTCATTCTTGCCAAATGCCTGTCGAATTATCATTAATTAGTAACTCTATACTATTATTAAGAACGGAAAATAGGGTTTCGTTTGGAGGTGTCGCCTTCGATTAACCAGTGATGGATGCGGTTTATTCATAATTTTATAGGAAGACCTTTGGGTTATTTATTTGTTTATATTTTAATAAAATATTAAGAGTTTGGAAAAACTCCTATCTACAGCCGCAAACACTACTAAAGAAATACAACAGAATGCAAAATATCTACTTATTTTCGCCTGAAACAATGGAAAAGATTGATATTTTGATTCAAATATTCATTAAATATGAACTTCCATGACGCAGATTTGTCATTTCTGCAGGATTAATTTGATGAAACATTTTAAATTAAACAAAATTAAATACTTGCTAAACTGAAATAACTGATTAGTCACTAAGAAGGTTTACAGTTTTCTCATTTTTAATTCTTAGTAACCAACAGACATGAAAAGACCGTTAAAAATATAAGAAACAGTAGAAAATAAGTAGACCTATTTGTACTTCCAACAAAAATAAAGCCGAATAGCCAAAGACATTTTCTTAATTATTTGTTAAACCTGCGGTGTACTTTAAATATTTTGCAGCAGAAAAAAATTGACCATATCAACCAGCAGACTTGTCTAGAAAAAAGCGTGGAGAATTTTTTTCTGCAATGGTGATCAATCATATTTTTTGAAATACAACAAAATATAGCCGTACTCTTTGCAGTATTTCAGTTGTGTGCGTTGGTGTCTACGTCAAATATTTTGAATTTGTGCCGGTTTACCTTAGTCCTAATCTTCAAAACACACTGATGTCAAAACCAATATACAAATTTAAAAAAATATTATTAGGTAGAATTGCGTAATCGCGTTCAGAATTGTATGCATAAATAATGTTGATTCATTCCTCAGAAGATATATGCAATTAATTAGCATAAGTGAAATAAAGGATAATTATAGGGCCTTCAAGATATATCGAACACAATATTCACACACAGGGCAAATATGGATATATTTAAACATGCAATTGAATTTATACTGTAGCTTATTTACTATAATTTAACCTTTATGTAAACAATCAAAGGCAATTTATTGACTATAAATGTGTCTTCCATACTAGGAACATTTCAAGTACTTGCCAGAATGTGCACCAAATGTGTCACGTATCAGGTAAATTCCATTTCGGTGTGTTTTGCTTGCCTTATTTGCCACCTTCACCTTAAACAGCTAACAAATTAAGTTTTAGTTAGCTCTTCCTACATGAAACGACCATTTGGCATGTATTTTGATCCACGAAGTTATCAACTTTCATCTTGCGATGTATAGACTTCGGAAGTGATATTGAATTCAGGATTTCTGACAGGATTTTTGCTATTTATATGCTATCATTATAAACTAGACTTAACATATGATAGCAAAAGAATTTACTGAATTTTATTTTTTTTTGTCCAGTTTGTGAACACTTCATGTAATAAGAAGTATTTGTCGAGACACGGTTCCAACTGGAGCATGTTAGCTGCGGATCTTTTCTCGCATTCAAATCTCCAATCATGTCGCAGGCCAAGCGTAATTAATAATTAGATAAAAGCATAAATTCACTTAGCCTTCATTTAGGTGTAGTCTACTTTACATATTTTATGACCTGAATTTTGAACTAGCCACCATCGTTTTGCCATTATAGGACAGGCACCATGACACAATACGTATTATTTTAGAATTTCCTTTTTATGGCAGAATTGTGATTTGATATATGTTGTCTAAATAAAAGAAACACTGCGTAAGGTAGCAAACGCAATTCATCATTTAAATGGATTTCGTTCTTATCGGGGCATCGTTATACACTTGCTGAATTTGCTACGACCGGCAAAGAAGAAAATTGAATAGTTGTGGTTATGTTTATTTTAGATATTAATCAGTTAATTTCGCGAATAGTTGACAGGACAAATTACAATCTGTCAGTTACAACCGTACTGAGTTTCAAGCTTCTTTGACTTATTCAGTAATAGCGACCCATATGCACACACAGACACACCCTTATGCACTGAGAAATTAAGATAAAAATAACAACGAACAATGTAACGACTGCAAAAACTGAATGAATGTGAAAATAAAAATTCTCCAAGGTCTTATTTACTTAATCAATTTAGAATGGAGAAAATTCATAACTGAAATATTGAAACTGTGTTTATAAGAGGTCACGATATAATTAGTTTGGTAAAACTTTATAAATATACTCTCAATTTTTAATCATGATTTTCCTTAAAATGTCCCGTGTAACACACAAGGACAATATATATATATATATATATATATATATATATATATATTGCACAGTGTAGATTTAGAACAGAAAGTAATTAAATGTTTAAAAATAATTGATTGCAGGTGGTAATAACAATTCTTTAAATCAAGTTTGCGAACTTGAAGTAAACACCAATCACAATGTATTTAACCAGTCGTCGAACAACATAACTGGCGGTAGTTTTGTTATGTTGTTCGACGACCGGTTAAATACAATTGGATTGGTGTTTACTTCAAGCTCATAAACTTGATTTAAAGAATCAAATTGAATTTTTTGCCCATTGTGGGTAATGGCAGTGTTTTTTCACCAATATTAAACCACACATTTCAATCTCTGATTTCTATTCATTCTTGGTTTTCATTTGATTGGATGTATGAGATCCAGTTTGATTTTCAGCTTCTCATCAATTTCTTGCCGGTTGGTTAAATGCGGGTTGATTTTTGAATGCGTGTGCGTATGTACCTGTGTACGTGTAGTTTTCATTCTTTTTAAATTACAAGTTATGCTGGATTTCTGGTTATTCTTGAAGCGTCTGACTGTCAATTGACCATAATTTTTAATCAAGTTCGCAACCTTGAAATAAAAGTAATTGTAATCATCGTCTGTGCCACCATTGTTCGTTAAATGAAAATTGATCAGTTGTGCATACGTTTTAATAGCCCTCAGTTATGAGCACAGTGTGTGCAGATTGTGGTTTTTATTGCTCATATTGCCAGGAACTTTTTGATACTGTTAATGAAGATAAGGATGATGTTTTCAAAGCTCTTTTTAATTTTAGTTTGTTGCCAATTTAATTGGATGTTCGCACGGCTACTGATAAACGATTTCTAAGAAATTGGTGAGCTTCTTATTAACATCAGTCTCACTGAATATTAACTTTCACACAAAGAAACAATGTTATGTCCAGTCACGTGTACTGAAGAGTTCTAAATTCCAAAACAATGATCAGAGAGCAACGGATAATTTTCTTACCAGAATCGAAATCTAATTCATATGTAAATAATGGACATCCGTTTCACAACTCTCACATTTAATATTCTCGTATAAAATGTTTTTCACAGGAAATGTCAATGTAAAATTTTCTCTGCTCTAACAAACATGAAATTTGTTCTCCTTATTATACATGTCCTTATGTTCTACAATTAACAAATCATTAATAACCAATTATACAGATCAAATTAACTATTTTGTTAAACAGCGATTCCAATGTAGCCAACGAGTAACGTGCGATTGACGGTAATTTTGGTATTTTGGCATATAAATGAATATAAATATATATATATATATATATATATATATATATATATTTTGGAATGCGATCTATAATAAAATTCAAAGTGCGTCGTCCGTGTACAGAGGTAGATTTATATTTTTTGGATACCACAAACGGTCCAGTCTCATATATATGTATGCATATCTTGGCATATAAAAACTGAAAATATCTTCGTAGAAAGAGTAGAATATGAAGGAACAAACAATCTATTAATTACGGTTTTGTTGCAGAATAATATATATACAGAGTATGTATTAGTTGTTACGAACTAGTAACAAATTAGTTCAGTTGTGACCAGAAGGATAAACCAAAGGCAGCATGAACGGAAAGTATAATCTCATGCACATTCGTTTCGTGCTTACTGGCGACCCATCAGTAGGAGCCGGTATTACGCCCTTTAACCACTATATATTCGGTAGAAGAATGTGGAATAATAATGTACCGTCCTATTATTCCACATTCTTCTACCGAATATATAGTGGTTAAAGGGCGTAATACCGGCTCCTACTGATGAGTCGCCAGTAAGCACGAAACGAATGTGTATGAGATTATACTTTCCGTTCATGCTGCCTTTGGTTTATCCTTCTGGTCACTACTGAACTAATTTGTTACTAGGTTCGCAAAACCTAATACATACTTGCATATATATTAGTTCTTCGCAACAAACAGTAATTAACTGTAATATATTGAATTGAATGATGTCATGTTTACCACGAAATGTGATAACTGATATCGAACAATGCCAGAGTGTATGGATTTACTGGAGTAACAGGTGTTCAGAAATTGTTGTAATTCCCAAATTCGGTGAACTATAGCATAAATTGATATTCTTCAGGTTGGCATCACGTACCGACTCGGTAACCATAGTGTTAGTACCATGTACCTTTTCGGAACAATAATGTTGGTATCGGTTACTAACACAATAGCCATAGTGTTAGTATCCTTTACAGACTCGGTATATATATTATATAGTGTGAGTTAGCGTTGAAGTCGCATTGTCGTAGACTTTAGATGATGTTAGCTTCACTATTGCAGGTTTACACATTCGTCTAGGAGATTGTACCGTCCTATTATTCCACATTCTTTGACCAAATATATAGTGGTTAAGGGCGTGTACCTGCTCCTACTGATGAGTCGCCAGTAAGCACGAAACGAAAGTGCATGAGATTATACTTTCCGTTCATGTTGCCTTTGGTTTATCCTTCTGGTCACAACTGAACTAATTTGTTACTAGGTTCGCAACACCTAATATATTCTAAACAATCTATTACTAACACCACTTTCATAAACTAGAAACAGAATAATTTCATTTAACAAAGGTACATTTCTGCTGTATAATAGTAGTTTTTCTTCATTATTTAAGAGGAAAATGAATCTACTATTCTGTTAAATGTTAAATTTATGTAAAATATTCAACCTGCGTTTATAGTCCCAAGTATAAGCGAATTGGACATACATATTTGGATTTAGTTTAAATCTAGTGGTACTTAATTTATTCCACCACCAAAATAGTTTCTGAAGAATTTTTAATTGAAAAATACTTGCAGCTATTTTGGGGAATATATAAATAGAAATTGAATATTTTGTTTATTTATTTGCACAATATTCAAATATTTTAACTTCTTAAATAATTTTAAGTATGCATTTAGATTGAAACCGTGCGAATATTTAATTTCGTACAAAAGAAACAAAAATTTTTTGGAAATTGTGCAATTCGTGATTAGCGAATTTAACTTTGTTCTGTTGTACAATTAGAAAATTTAATATGTGATAATATGTGATGAACATCATTACAAATGAATAATGCTAAATTTACTATTATTTCTTTTTATATAAGGAACTTTAGAAAAATTAAGACAGTTAACAATTGCTGTGGCCTACAATTTATCCAGCTAAATTATATTTTAATCTATGAAAGGGGTTGAACGAAGAACAAAAATGGCATATGTAAATAGCATTAAATATCTCGCTATGCCGTTAATTGTTTATTGTGCTTGAAACTATTAGTAAACTATAGACATAAAGTTTATCTATAATATTAAAATCTTATTCAAACTACAAACATCACTGTTAAAAATCATTTCCTGCTCTTTTCATACAAACGTGAATATTTTCATGTATAAACTGTCCATTAATAATGAAATTAAGGCATTGAGAATATAGGGTTTTTTAAAACTTAATCATCCATTCTGGCCATGCTAACTTTGTAATTTTGATTTAAAATTAACCGTCAGTTTTTCAATTAAGTGTGTGTAAGCTTACTGATCAATATGGCAAAGTTTATTTGTGTCCATTTCTGAAGTACAAAATATCTTTGAAATACGATAGAACGAAACCTTTCTATCAGTTATTTTGATAATTTTCACTTTGTCCGATTTTGTGTTAAATAATATAAATTAAACAATACATTTTTTGTGTTTAAGAACAATATTATTATTAAGCAAATTTACTCGAAATTTTAAAGCAGTCGTTTTCAGCTGGTTTGAACTGCATTGCGATGTTAGGAGCGTCACAAATTAAAGTTAAATTATTAATGACATTAGGTTGGATTTCATGATAACATTATGAAATAAGTTAATAATTGCTTAAAACTCACGAGCAGAGACATATACTCACAAGCACAACCAAGTGAATGAATTTAATTCAAATCTTGTAAAATATTTTAATTTTTATTTAGCTTTGGTGGAATGATGTTGCAACTAACTGCTTTCTAATTACACCCCTTATTACATTAATTGCGCACATGATTGGACAACATAGAGTTCTACTGTGGTATTGCATAAAGAATATATTAAATCACAAGTAAACTGGTTTGCCTGCCTAAAATAGTAAATCAAATTGCCAGATATTTCAGTGATATAGAGATATAGCAAAATAAATATTAATTTTTAAATTGTTGGAAAAACCGTTTTTTTAATTCGACACTACAAAATAATTATATAAATTAAAATTATACATTTAATATTTTTTTAGTTTTGCTAAATCCTACATAGTACTCCTAATATAGACCACGCTGTCTTATATAAAAGTCACTTCAACGAAACGAGGTAACTGAAATCATTAAAATGGATTGAGTTACAATGTAAAAAAGATTAATTTTCATAGATCAAGTTGTTTGTGGTAATCACTAGAATTCACTTTTAACTTTATCCAAAGTCACCAAAATCTATCATTTACGTACTGTAATCATGCTAACTAGTGGTAGAGCTAATGATTTTACGTATGCTACTATTTAGGTTAGTTATAAGCATTTTGTAAATAATATCAACTGCATGATGCATAGCAACCATACACAATTGTCCTTTTTTAAATAAAAAATATCTGACCTCTTAATAAGCTAGAGCTTTATGCATTTTATAATATAGAAAGTAAAAATTAAATAGTTATCTAGGTTATTCAACGTACACAACAGTGTGAGGCACTACAGAAAAATAAATATTCAAGCGGAATTAAATATAAGCTTAGCAAAAATCCAAATTCTATACGCATCGACTCATAATCGCAAGACGAGCATGATGTGAATTTTCTACTGTTTATAACTACAATTTCCATTTATCTAAAAGAACGTAAACTAAGACTATTTTCCTTCTTTAAACAATATTTTTTTGTCATAGAATAAAAAATAATGGTAATATTATAACTTTGTCAAATTTGCAGTTTTTTTCCCGTGGAAACTGTTTTATCATATTAAACTTTCAAATATAAAAACATGTAATCATAGATACAAAATTTTTAAGCACATTATATGTTGTATAGAAGCACGTTCGCTCCAAAATTAATTGGGGAAAAGTCTTAGTATTTAATTTATTTCATGAAATGTCGCGCTTGTAAAGCCACATATAAAGCAAGTTTCATACAGTTATAAACAACTTCCAATTAAATCAATAACTACAAAATGGGCAATGATTTTAGACAATATAGCTTTAGTTAATATATTATATTATTGTCTTGGTGTTTCAGACTTTTCGTACAACAAGATATTATTATTTATAGATATATCTTCAACACCAATTATATTTGGCACACACCTAGTTGTTATGTGCTCTGACAAGTGTGAATTCGTTCTTTTCCTGCAACTACTTAACTAGAAATTCCCATAGGTACGATTTAAATTGTTGATAAATTATGATGCGATTGCAGTGGAAGTCTAGCTATCACATATGGTAGATGAAGTTTCGGTTTAGATGAAACCAAAAAAATTGTCATGTGAATGCCTATGTTGACGCTATACTATCTTTTATGCGTTACGGATAGTATTTAATTCATCTCCGCTTTACTCTGTTTAAATTAAGCAAATTCTGGTATTGCTACTAACAAACAAATTAAATTGGCACATTTAAAATTACCTTATAATGTAACGCTAAAATATGAAACAAAAACAAATCGAATTGGTTTTTAAAGTTCAGTTTTTTTAACATTTTCAACGAATTTAAAAAAAAACATTCTCGGAAATAGCTGTCAAAACGATCGGCATAATTACTTACATGACATTTGTTGCAAACACAAAGTGGGGAAAAGGAATAAAGCCATTAAATTTATAGTCATAATGCAAAGAAATAGCTTGAACATTGACGAGTTTTAGAATAAACCATTATTGGCTTTAATCGTTATCCGATTATTGACGAGATAACGGGTTAAATGTAATGTAAAATCTGCTGTTGTCTATAATGGAAACTCAAATTCTGTATAATCTTTAACGCAGCGTTTTAAAGCAGTGAGTTCCTTCTTTGATAAGATAATACAGATCTTGTCTGGACCTAGCAGATTATTATTGTAAGAATGCTTCAGTTTTTTAGTAGTGTCTCGCCATGTCTTAAGTTCCACAAAATGAAAACGGCTCGAAAATGCACGTTTCTTTTGAAATAATAAAAATGCAGTTATGAATAAAGGAATAGCAATTTAAAATCGGTTAAAAAATAAAAAAATGGTCACGGCCAAAATGATTCCTTAAGTTAAAAACATGTGACAATTTTGCGAATACGGGCTGAAAACCAATATCGTGTTTTAGGATCACCTTAATTATATTTCTATAATGAATTAAACAATTTCTCTATTTGAGACTAAACGTGATGCAGGGGAAATCTACAAGGTCAGCATCTCTTGATTAGTAAATTTGTTAAAATTAAAGGATTTTGCATAATCCGAACACGTGCAACTCAGAAATTTGAAACACTGACAGATGGTTTGTGTGCTGTACTGAAGCCGAGCAAAATTGCTATTCAATTGGGACTAACTGTTTTAATGACACATAAATGATGAGTTGCCAGTAAGCACGAAACGAATGTGCATGAGATTATACTTTCCGTTCATGCTGCCTTTGGTTTATCCTTCTGGTCACAACTGAACTAATTTGTTACTAGGTTCGCAACACCTAATACTTACTTGAATACTAATATTGTTATACCGATATTCCATAAAACACATGTATGTTGCTTTAAAGATGTCTTTTAATTTGTTGAAAAATCAGATAAATCGAATGTTCAAATAAATGTGAGCGGACACGTTTGATTTTTATTCATTACGAACAAATTTCATTTTGAAGGAATATATTGAGTTTTTGTGGCATTATGTTCGGGAGTATATGATCAATTTTAAACTCAGTGAAGTGCTATTGAAAACGTTACTTTAATTTAGTTGTCCTTTTATCAAGTTTATTTGCAGCAGCAAAATTTGACGTCTTGAGAGGTAGACTAGTAATGTTTGCTCGTTTTGTTCTTAACGTGTCCGATAATTTTAAGTGTTTTTTGAGACAGAAAAAAACTTGTATTAATAAATAAAATGAAATCATCTTGTTGATGATGCCTTTGTGGTCTGTGAAAGTCGTGGGCGTGCCAAAGAACCGTTTTAAAAATTTAATAAGCAGCATTAGAATTAAATTTTTTGAACAAATAGGAAACAAATGGCATGAGAGAAATCATTGTGAATATAGGTGCATAAACTAAAAAACGGTTACATATTCGCATGTGGCATAACGAAGATGAATTTGTGAAACGTATAAAAGCTAGATTGCTTTAAGCATTGATGTTCATTTATTTTACAGATGCCATAGTTTTGTTTAAAGATAAAGCCAAACTTGTTTTACAAACTGCGAATACAATAAAATTCTATTGCATTATGCACCCGCCTTTGTTTACTTTTAGAATTGCATCTGCTGGCATTCCTATGAATGTGGAAAAATTAAAATATTTAATTATTGTTATTGGCCTCTCATTCTGTCATCGAGTGCGCAAAATAAAATTGATGGTGCGTATACGTCTATTATTGAACTTATTTTTCTCCGCAAAAATATACGAAGTTTCGAAAATTCGGGTCTAAATTTTAATTATTTCTTCGTGTGTGTGAGCATACTTCTCTATTATATTTTGTTAAGATTTCTTAGACAATCGCAATTTTTTCTTCGAAAGACGCTACCGATGTCCGTTCAAAGCCTGATTAGAATTATTGCATATTTATATTTCTTTTATTATTACTTAACAGACTGTTATATTTTTGATTATTATATAACTTCTATGGAACATTTGAGCTACTCAATTTCGGCATATGCAGTAAAAATTTTAAGTTATACTTTTGGAAGAACTGACAGAATCTGTTTGAAAACGTTGTTTGGTGTTGCCGTAGTCCAAAAAATTCTTGTCATGGAAAAATGTGACAAATCAAAACAATGCATTGCAAAATTATTTAGAGCCAGGTGTGCATGGAGACATCCGTTTTGAAGGATATTACTTTAAATGCACATTGTAGAGGGCTGTAAAAACAAGATCAATGTATATGTTCTCTATCTGATCCAGTGCCTAATTTTCAATAGTTTTTAATCTTTTGTTTAAGCATTCTCGACCACGCTATATATTTTCCGTACTATAATTTGTAGACCGTTTTCTCTTTAAAACAAAATTTTTTTAAAGGTTTAATTTTGCTAGTTAATTAACTGTTAAGATGGCACCAAATCGTATTTGCACAATTATTAATGTGTATTTTAAATTATTCAGAATAATAAATTCAAACAATAAAACAATCAGCGAATGCTCGAGTGATGATAATATTGATTAAAATCAAAGTTGCTCGGTTGATATGCATGCCTAGCCTATTATACATATATCTTTATTATAAACGAAGCATTGCATATATTAGCAAAGGCAAAGTATCCAGTAGACCGGTTTCGGCCTTGTTATGGAATCTTTCATACCTTTTAAGATATATTTCCATGGAGGAGTCTCGATCAAGGGCACAATTTATTTGAAGTCTGTGATTATATTTGCTTTGCCAAATAATAGCTATAAAAAATCGGAAACACTATCGCCTAAAGTCATGTCATTAAATGTGTTAAAATAATTTTTTTAACATCAGCATCCTTTCTTCAGTCAAATTCAATTTAAAGAAAGGGATATAGCCTCTGTAGTTAAAATTTATCATTCATCAATATTATAAATCACAAAAATGCAAAAAAAGAAACAAGACACGAATGACGAAAGTACTATTTAGACCGTTTTAAAAAAATAAATAGATTAGAAACATTAAATATACATCCTTTTAGCGACCTTTTTCGTTCAAAGACAGACTAATAAATCAGTAGAACTGTAATGTCGCAAAAAGCTGGTGGAAATATGCAAAATTTATAAACTGGTCCGTGATAATACTTTGTTAATGTCAGAGAAATTCGACTTAGTCACACATTGGACGTAATGTGCATTTTAAAATGGTTTAATTGTATTAGTAATATAACCAATATTGTTGAAGCGCGTAGTTAATAATTACAGACACAACTTTGTGTTTCAATCTGCACTGAAAGTTTACAAACAAGACGATTTACATAAATATCAACGCATTATTTATTACGGTAATAAGTGCAAAACATTTGTAGAGGCTTCCTGCCCGACACATTATATAAACTTTCAGTAAAAATGCCAGAAACAATTTGAAATGTTATTTAGAAACATATAAATTAGGTATTCTACAATCGGTTTGACAGTAGAATTTGTTTTGTGAAACATATTTTGAATTTCTTAAGGCCTTTACCAGGTAGAAATTTTGAATTACCGTATGTGTAGTAGAGCCAAAAATTTTTAAAAAACTAGCATTTATGAAAGTGGTGGATTTAAAACCAATTACCTTGTTGCTCAGATTGGCATAGTACTTACTTTTAAACTTAATCAGTTGATAAAGTTACATTTCTGTATATTATTTATTGATTAAATATGTAATTTGTAAATGTTATATTAGGAATAATTATAGTTTCAGCGTTGCAACAGGACATCGCCTAGTGAGTTTAAACAAACACATTAGGTCTACATTATAAACCTACAAATTTCAAACACGGATCGCTGGCGCTTTCTTTAAAATTTGAGATAAATTATAAAAACTAAACTGAAGCACGAATGAGTTAACAATAAATAACGCTTTAGCTTGTATCGTTTTGAAGAAATGAATTTATTATATTAAAGAAATTAAAAAGTGCAATTTAAAATTCCAACGAAGTTCATTGATTATTATTTTACATTATTACTAATTAAGTAAAATCAATTTATGAAATCGGGTACTGAATTTTTACCACAAAGTGTGTGAACGTTTCATACATATATTCTAAGGCTAACTTCACTCAGCAAAAGCAAAAATACTTTTTGTTGATGAACAAGTTTTTATTAAGTAGTTCATTTTAATACAAATTCTAATTGTCCAGTATTCAATCTCCGCATGTGCTGCTTATAAAACACTAAGCGATCTGTTATTTAAAAAAAAGTTTTAAAACTGAAAACTGCTGGTAATTAGCAAAATGATTTTCTCAAACTTAAGGTTGTTATTCAAAAGGTGATGCACGGAACTTGATCAATCTTTGTTCGTTTTATTGCGCAAATGTTCGAAGTCTTCATTTTATGTCATGAGCTGATTTCAGCATTACAGATATTTTATCATTTCAAAGAAATAATTATACAGAATTATTAGAATGTCAAGAAACGATAATTATTAACTATTTAGTTGGCAAAAATAAGTGAATTATCAACAACTTCAAATATATATTCATCCATAAACACAACGAAAATTTACAACGAATACATGTTGTTTTTCCATCGAATTACGAATGTTATTATTTTTTATTTTAGCATATTTGGTGGGAGCGTAATTTTCATTACACGCGTAATTACAAATGTTAGCATAAGCTATGCTGTAAAAAAAATTAAAAATATTAGTTTTGAAATATGGAAAGGTCGTCTGCACTGTATCGTACATTCAACTCAAATCAAAAGATTTTCACTTTCTAAATCTAGTACTGTTCTTATTATTAAGGCAAAGTTTAATTATTTACTACAATACTGTTCATTTAAGAATATTGGATATATTTCTTTTCTGTATAAAATAATTTTTAAATCGGTTAGCAAACGTAATTTGTCTTTAAGATTGTGCAGAATTGCCGCGGACAGGACTCGAACTAGGACACATTTGTTTCGGAATCTAGGATTCTATCCACTTCATTAACTATTGAAGTCATATACCAATTTATGTTTATGGATAATCTGTCTTTCAGATGGAAATTATTTGATACCTTTCAAGACATGAAATTCTAAATAGCCACAACCGATCTGTCATAATTCCACCGACACTATGTCACTTGGGTAAGTTACATGAGTTTGAAGTTTTATGTACAGATATCGATTTTGTATTTGTTGTCAACATAAACCCAATATGCAAGTATGTATTAGGTTTTGCGAACCTAGTAACAAATAAGTTCAGTTGTGACCAGAAGGATAAACCAAAGGCAGCATGAACGGAAAGTATAATCTCATGCACATTCGTTTCGTGCTTACTGGCGACTCATCAGTAGGAGCCGGTATTACGCCCTTTAACCACTATATATTCGGTAGAAGAATGTGAATAATAGGACGGTACAATCTCCTAGACGAATGTGTAAACCTGTAATAGTGAAGCTAACATAATCTAAAGTCAACGACAATGCGACTTCAATGCTAACTCACACTATATAATATATATACCGAGTCTGTAAAGGATACTAACACTATGGCTATTGTGTTAGTAACTGATACCTCTTTTGAAATCGATGAGTACCGGATACTAACACTATGGTTTCCGAGTCGGTACATGATACCAACCTGATGGATATAAATTTATGCTAAAGTTCACCCAAATTGAGAATTACAACAATTTCCGAACACCTGTTACTCCAGTTAAACCATACACTCTGGCCTTCATCGATATCAGTTATCACATTTCGCGGTAAGCATGACATCATTCAATTCAATATATTACAGTTAAATACTGTTTGTTGCGAAGAACTAATATATATGCAAGTATGTATTAGGTTTTGCGAACCTAGTAACAAATTAGTTCAGTTGTGACCAGAAGGATAAACCAAAGGCAGCATGAACGGAAAGTATAATCTCATGCACATTCGTTTCGTGCTTACTGGCGACTCATCAGTAGGAGCCGGTATTACGCCCTTTAACCACTATATATTTGGTAGAAGAATGTGGAATAATAGGACGGTACAATCTCCTAGACGAATGTGTAAACCTGTAATAGTGAAGCTAACATCATCTAAAGTCAACGACAATGCGACTTCAATGCTAACTCACACTATATAATATATATACCGAGTCTGTAAAGGATACTAACACTATGGCTATTGTGTTAGTAACTGATACCCTTTTTGAAATCGATGATTACCGGATACTAACACTATGGTTTCCGCGTCGGTACATGATACCAACCTGATGGATATAAATTTATGCTAAAGTTCACCCAAATTGAGAATTACAACAATTTCCGAACACCTGTTACTCCAGTTAAACCATACGCTCTGGCCTTCATCGATATCAGTTATCACATTTCGCGGTAAGCATGACATCATTCAATTCAATATATTACAGTTAAATACTGTTTGTTGCGAAGAACTAATATATATGCAAGTATGTATTAGGTTTTGCGAACCTAGTAACAAATTAGTTCAGTTGTGACCAGAAGGATAAACCAAAGGCAGCATGAACGGAAAGTATAATCTCATGCACATTCGTTTCGTGCTTACTGGCGACTCATCAGTAGGAGCCGGTATTACGCCCTTTAACCACTATATATTCGGTAGAAGAATGTGGATTAATAGGACGGTACAATCTCCTAGACGAATGTGTAAACCTGTAATAGTGAAGCTAACATAATCTGAAGTCAACGACAATACGACTTCAATGCTAACTCACACTATATAATATATATACTGAGTCTGTAAAGGATACTAACACTATGGCCATTGTGTTAGTAACTGATACCTTTTTTGAAATCGATGAGTACCGGATACTAACACTATGGTTTCCGAGTCGGTACATGATACCAACCTGATGGATATAAATTTATGCTAAAGTTCACCCAAATTGAGAATTACAACAATTTCCGAACACCTGTTACTCCAGTTAAACCATACACTCTGGCCTTCATCGATATCAGTTATCACATTTCGCGGTAAGCATGACATCATTCAATTCAATATATTACAGTTAAATACTGTTTGTTGCGAAGAACTAATATATATGCAAGTATGTATTAGGTTTTGCGAACCTAGTAACAAATTAGTTCAGTTGTGACCAGAAGGATAAACCAAAGGCAGCATGAACGGAAAGTATAATCTCATGCACATTCGTTTCGTGCTTACTGGCGACTCATCAGTAGGAGCCGGTATTACGCCCTTTAACCACTATATATTTGGTCGAAGAATGTGGAATAATAGGACGGTACACATTCTTCACAACTGAGCCTTTAATAGTCTTCGTTTATCCCACTGACTCTGAGAATGTGATGTCTCTTGTCACGTAAGTTAATTGAGTTTTTGCGAATGCTGAACTCCACAAATGTGGCATCTACATTGCTTGTCTAGTTTATGGTAAAAAGCACAAATTCTGCCATGCGAACACGATAGTGATCCAGTCAGGTAATTTTCAAATGTTCATCTATCCGGTGTTTTTACAGAGCTTCAAGCTCTCGTTTTATTTATGCTAGGTTCCTTGTAGATAAACTGGCCCCCGGAGTAGTAAATGTATAGCCATTAACTGTCAGCGATTTTACCAATGAAATAAATTATTCCTATGAAAATCTCGCATATTTGATGCAGTAGCGCAGCTAGAAATAGTTGACTGCCTGGCTAAATCAGTGTATAGTAATTCAGATGTTTAGCTGACCGTCTGGTTAATTATCATTATGTTGATTTCTGCTTTATTTTTGAAACGTCCATGGAAATTGCGTTATAAACGGCTTATTACGTTTACTAATTTAGGTTCGTTTTATAAATATATTTTTTTACTTCTTGCGTTGGATCGTCCAGCAACTAATTAGTTCAAATTTTGAATTAAAATGAAACTAATTTATAATTTTGTGCTTAATATTAGACAGCTCTGGACTATGTGTACCTTTATTTAATTAATTGTTCAATTATTACGTCACAAAGAATGGCGCAGAGAGTGAGAGAGTTGCTTAGATATTAGCTTGCTATTTTATTATATGTGAGCTTATAGCTTACAGGCTAAAATTATACTTTTTTTATTAATACGCCATTTATTGAATTTTATTATGAATAATTATACAGTGAAGCTAGGTAAACCTACACTTTTTCTGTTTTCAGTTTCTAAATCCTACCAATGAAATCGTTACTTGTTTTTCTTTTTTTAAAGACATATTTTTTCAATACGGGTTAGGTACAATGGGATTTATGTTTAGTTAAAGCTCACAAACTTGGTTTAAAGAATTTTTTACCACCACCACCTTTAGCGACATTCCTACCTCATAGTGATTGCCAGTGGTTAAAAAAACTAAATCGAGTCTGTACGGGAAATGAAGCAGTACGAAGAAGGTTCCTACACCATCAGGCCCTCTAATTTTGCCATTAGAATTACATTGTTTTGAGCTCAATTTTCCTGCACCAAAAGTGGCATCTTGCCAAAAGGTATAGTGATGCCACACATGCAGTTGGGATGGTGCTATGTCATTGCACTCAGATAGAACAAAGTTTGGTAAGCGGAGATTGGCTTTCTTCGGTACAGGACATGAATGCGTATCTCGAATGCTGTGTGGGCTCACTTAATGAGATTCAGTTTTATGCACCAGTCGGCATTGCTTCGGAATTTCCATGGAACGAAAACTATTGAACAAAATGCCTTTATGACCGCAAATGCTTCTCCTTTGAATCCTGTAGTTAAAGCTGGTAGCATGAAAATAACACGCGAATCACTAGAAAGCAAAAACTTAAACAAGCCTCGGCTTATCCTCACAGCTATGAGTCGTAACAGCTTATTTGAATTGGACGCTCAAATGCGAACCAATAGTAGAGGCCATTGTGTCAAGGGAGTACTTCCAAAATCTCACCAGTCCGCTACACATTACCAACGCCATGGTTAATGATGAAGCCACAGTCTAAATTATTACGAAATGGATATCAAAGCTCCTACTTCTGATGAAGCAGCAGAAAATTTCGTACTGGAGATACCATGTAAAGGACGTAACCAGTCTTCTGGCCGCTAGATTCGGATTTAGAATCCGCGTATGCGCCAATCCGAATGTCCGTGTAACGAAAAAGAATACAATTGAACAAAATTCCTTTATGGCCACCCATGCTTCTGCTTTGAAGCCTGGATTTAAAGCTGATAGTGTACCAAATAGCATGCGGAGCACTATGAAGCAAAAACACAGACAAGCTTCGACTTGTCTTCTTATGCTAAAGCCTGCGAACTCTTTTGTTATTTCTACTAACAGCAAAGTTCTTTAAAACGCGGGCTCCACTGCGAAACTTCGAGGAGATTGCACCATTGGTCGTTAAGTTCGCAATGAGTTAACTGCCAGCCACTTGGTAAATGAATAAAAACGCTGTATTAATGTCGCTAATGAGTTGAAAACAGCTTCGAAGAGCAATAAGTTATTGCACTTTTACGCTCAAATCCGACTTTATATTAGTGGTACTTCTGCCGAGGGTGTACGGGTGCCATCAGTATGTAAAACAAAACGTGTCGACCAATTCGCCACATACTACAAACGGACCGAAAATCCGCCGAATTCGATGGCCTGCTGAACTTTTGACATTTGGTGGAATAAAATTTCGCAAGGATATGCACAAGCTATCCACCGCTGTTTGGATAGAGGAATTCGTTTTAAACGAGCGGAGGAGTACCATTATACGCATATCCAGAAGAAATGAAAACTGCACTCCTGATAACTACCGGGGTATTAATTCATATTGTACTGTATTGACGGTGGTCACTGCTACTATACTCAGAAGGATTCGTGAAGAACGAGAGAAGCAACATAGGCCAACTGAGTTAGGATTCCGTTCAGGAATTGGATGCGTGGACAAATTCATGTACTTCGCCGTGTTCTTGAATTGCTAAATCAGGATCAGTGGACCACAATTGTTGCTTTCCTGGACTACTCAGCTGCTTACAATTTAGTCTCACATTTATGGCGAGCCATGCCAAATGATAGTATACCGAAAAAAATTGTTCGATTGCTCGATGTATGCTATCGGCATAAATTCGCGCCAGTAAATGCCACCCTGAGCACTATACGATCGACTCCGGCGTTCGTCATTTCTCCCACCGTATTCAATTATATTCTTGAGGCAAGCTTTGCCGAGATCACCGCAACACTCACCAGGTGCAGATTGATGGTGGTCGCTGGATTGTTCAACTCCTATATACTGACTATGCTATTCTGTTGATAGAAGGGGGAAATGTGCATTATGATGCCATTTATGATGCTCAAGAAGTGTATCCGCTATTGTCTGAAGCTAGATAAGTCAAAATTGATCGTCATGAACAATTTTGATCAGGATCCTCATATAATGCTAAATGATGCCCTACTGCCAGCCGTCAAACATTTCCCTTACTTAGGATTTATGGTGATCCAAGACGAATCGGCTTCTGCCGCGGTTTAGAAACTTTAGCCTTATAGATTCGCATTTTAGAAATTGTGCAAACCACTGGAATTTCCCGTCTCTTTTACTGAGAACAAAGTCCAAGTCTTCAAGTTAATCATACTGTCCGTTCTGCATTATGATGCTTAGACACTATAGCTGATAACGCCTGGATAGCTTTGTAAATGAATGTATCCGTTTGGGTTCGTTTAGTTCATTGACAGCTGATTATAAGGTGGCATTTATTAAAAACAAATTTTACGAGTTAACCATTTCTATAACGCCATTCTTTGACGCATCATTACCATCGAAACTTCTTATGCAACGTCAAATGCGTAGGTTGGCACGCTGTTTGAGAAGACCGATTTCAAATCCTTCTCGCCAGACCATCGAAGCAACTCTTGTTAGTTTGAATTATCAGAGATGTAAATCACCCATCTCTTGGCCGGATACTACTATTTGCGATATTGGTCGCTAGATCACGCCGCTTCGTACTCTCACTAACCAAGAGGCAGTTTAATGGGGGAAAATATGTAGATCTGGAGGCATGATTAATTTTACCTTGTGGAAATTGGTTCCACAAGATCAAATCGTGCGAAACATCTAGGTCTCAATTTATTGTATTTGTATTGTATTTTGGTGTCTTGTTATACTAGGTAAAGACCATTTTAGTTTTGTTATACGCCATTATGAAAAACAGTTAAACATCATTTGAAAACTGATGCTATATTGTCACGTTACTATGCGAAAAAAGAAAGGGACGATATAATAATAATGACAAAAATAATAGTTTAAAACGAATCACTGTAAAAGAAGAATTTATGAAGAAATGTATCTAATCTAGATGTAGACACCTATCTAGACTGAAACCATGTTGATAATAAAATGGTAAATTTCTCAAATTTAGCTAATCGAATGAGCGAAATTCAATTTACACTGGAATGAGAATCATCAGGTGAATTACCATTTTTGGATGCCAAATTATTTATAAATGGTTAGAAATTCGAAAGAGATAATTATGGGAAGGATACTTATTGCGGAATCCTACTTAATTTCAAGTCCAATCACCCGTATCGTATTAAAATCGGTATCCTAAAGTTATTAACATCAAGAAGTCATAGATTAACATACATAAAGCATAAGAAGTTCGAATTAGGTAGACTGCGCTATATATTCAAGGCTTATGGTTACCCTTTTCATTTAATAGATGCAACAATGATGGATGTCGTGAGAAAATTTAATCCTTATTTGGGGTACATAAATGCGGACTAGGAGACAAAAGAGCTTAATGTCATGGTATTACCGGACTCTATATTAAGTAGGAAAGTAAAATCAATATCTTTAAAATACAATATAAGGACCGTTAAAAACAGTCCCTGACACTTGTCACTATACTCCCTAATCACAAAGAAAAGATTGAACCTTTGGAAACATCATGAGTGTATGAAATCCAATGCAATAATTGTATTCTCATGTTTGTTGGTGAGATCATGCGCCCAATCAAAGTAAGAAAAGGTGAACATAAAACTACATCTTGTTGCAGATGTCTAGTAGAATCATCTTCTTAACTTTCTTTTCTTAGTAGAGCAAAGCTAGCTGCGAGGTTTGGTTTGTTTATGACGTTATACAGTGAAATCCGCAAGAAAGCTGTGTTGCTGATGTCGCCTTGCCCGAATGCTAACTTGGCCATAATGATGTTCTGGAGAGGTTTAGTTTGCCTCATTTCTGTGAGTTATCCTGATAAATATACTCATAGTAGCAAGGTATTCCTCCCTCTCTCTCTCTCTCGTAAATCTCACTAATAATTTGTCTAAATTGACTTATATACTTTTTTACACTCCTTAATATGGCAGTGAAACATTAGTCACTTTTGACTTTTGTGTGACTGGACATGATGATGCATGTATGCATTGACATATTGCTAAATCTGATCTTGCTCATCATGTAGTGGAGACTGGACAAACTATTAACTAGGACTATTACAAACGCACAACAATATGTAGTCGTAATATGGTGACGAGATTGATTAGAGAATCTATCGGAATTAAATCTATAGATAATATTATGAATGAAACAGCTGTTGAAAAAGCGTTAGTTTCGATTTTGAATACCACATTAGCTAATGACAGGAAAATGCGATTACATGAATTGGAAACTGAAGCTAGCTCCAGTAAAATGTTAAGAAAATCGGATTAAGATTGACTTATTAGTGGGCTTACTATTCAAATAATGGCTAATCAATGATTGATAATATAGTCTTCCTAAATTTCACCTCTTACTGCTCGTTTGATTTTAAAACTCTCAGTGATTTTTGTGTTTCGCATACCCCAACTTATCTATTGAGCTCATTCTAATAAATCAGCATTTCAAATGTTTAGAATTAATAATTAGTCTGACGCGTGCAATGGGTAAATTAATGTCTATTGACCGCAGTTTCATTTGGATGTACGTACATGTGTATCAGTTATATTTAACTAAATCTTTTTTTATGTATACACATACACATGCACATGTGTAGAGTGCGCCTATTTAATTTTATGTCAATAACTGTTATTAACAAGTCTATCCTGAGTATAACCTGAGTGGTTTGAATTGAAATTTAACACATGCATTGGTGATTTGGATTTGTAATATTATCATTCATAATGGCCTATGTGTAGGACGAGTGCTTCTAAATTATTGGTCTCCTCCCACCAGAAAATGTGAGAGCAGTCTCAGTTACGTAATTTTACATGAAGTGTTTAAACAAATAGTCTAACGCATGCAAATGGTAAATTCTTATTCAGCCATTCTAGCCTCACTTATTTAGATGAACATAACAGTTATGTAAATGCACACACACACACACACACACACATGTGACACGCGAATATCTGGAGAATAATAAGTCTGAAGTATAGATAATATGAACAGAGGAAATATCGTGCTTGCTTCATTAGTTTGTTTTGTAAAACTGGTGAGGATGGAACAACTGAAGAAGGCTACCGATAAAGGCAGCCGAAATATTTTGTTAAAGAAAGAAAACTATTGGATCAATAACTGCGTTAGTCAAAACGCAGATCAGTTAATTTCGATTAATCCAGTTTCGCAAAACAACTTTCGTTTATGGAATCCGTGTTAGTTTGTGTAATGTAAATTGTGAAGTATTTTCTGCATTTAAAAACGCCATGATTTTAAATCAAGTTTATGCAACACAGTTAAATAATACATTTCTCTTCTCTAAATCTCAATGCGGCAGTTACATCTGCTACTGTATATGGTTATTGTTTCTGTTGAATGTAATATTTTTATTAATGCCTTCTTACATAAATGAATATCAATTAAAAATTAATCACTTGCTTTTTATTTTATAGAACAAAACTTAAGCACCTCATTCTTTGAATCTGGAGGCTGTGACGTCTTCTACAATCATTGTAGCTGCGGAAATCTATTTTTTATTGATTTTGTATATGCATTTTTCACATTGACATTATCGTGCAATCTATGTTTTTCTACTTTATTGTGTTGGTTTTTAATAAAAGTATGTTTTCTAAATGAACAATCTATATATATATATATATATATATATATATATAATTAACATCGTCTTTCCTTTCAGATATATATTTTCTGGCTAAAGATTTATTTCATTTTATTGAATTGGCATGACTATAAAAGTTATTATATCTGATTTAGGCCAACGCTTTCCGTTTTATTATGTATCGTAATGGAATAAAAATGCAATCAAAACTTAAATGTGTTATTATTTAAGCAACAGTGGAACTTAATAATTTCCTGTTGAAAATGTCTGGTTGTCTTTCAAGCAATTTCAATGTGCACTCATGTCTTTGAATCTTGCTCATGAAAAATTTCATTTTTCATTTTCGATAAACATAATCATATCCTAATTCAACACAATTACGACGGAACGAAATAAAATTAAACAACGTTATACAATAAGTTGAATAATCTTGTTTATACTGGCCAATTTGAATCTATTCAAGTAATGTCCAATTGCCATACAATTGACTTGGTCACAATTATGAGGTGTGGAGAATTCGGCTGCCTCATTTCTGTGTATTAAACAAATAAATATATCCATCAGAGCTAGATCCTCTCCTTCACAAATCACTGCTTTACTCATTTTTTTGTTTAAATTATTTTGTCATTAAAATAATGCTATTTGTTATTACTTTTCCTTTTATCGTGGTTATATGGAGGTGAAGCATCCGTTACTAACGGCTGTTGTATTGCATGTGACGATGTAAATAATCAAAATAAGTTCTGTTTGGAGCGAAATTAATGACAATCACAAGTTGTGGATAAGATCAAATTAATGCCGTCAACAACATTTTCACACACGCAACTATGCAAGCTCGCATACTTGCATGTTAATGCAATATTAGTTGTCTAAATACTTTCTCCGTGCACGTGAGCAGTCCGTAGCACATTTTTGCACTCACAAAAGTCCATTCCAACCGGCAGCACACATGCACGTTTTGATACACATTTGTATTTATAACTAAGTGTGCTACTGCCTACATGCATTCTAATATGAAGTACTCTCGTTTCTCTATAAATGGCGAAAAATGTAAAAGGCTACTCTAGCTTTTGCGATTCTCATTTTCGCCTCGTCCCTCGTATTACCTGAGTTACGGGTACCGATTCTAAAATATGTAAACCAACCAGTTACTTTCAAAATTTCGTCTTCAATTTGCTGTAATGATGTGTGGTTTGTGCTTATGCAGTATTATTATACGTTTAGTATGTGTGAATTTATCAACGAAAGACAGAATCGACTGCCAACCTATTTAAGGTGGCTTTAGCAGAACCTAGATTTTCATATAATATTAAAATGTATGCTTAGTCAGGATTGATTAATTTGTTAATTCTTAGAACTTTAACGCCTGCAACCTGAACATATGCATCTATTACAAAATTGAATAACACCAGTGAAATAGTACATCTTAGTCGGACACTACTGAAAGTAGTAAAGTTGAGTTATTATTCCTTGCAGACTGACGCCACCAAATACTCTGTAAGGTTCTCGTATAATATTTTCAAAGTTGACGGACATTTTGCTTTTCGATAGAATATCCCATACAAAGTTGCGATGCACTGAGTAAAATGAACCCTTTAAGCCAAGTTTGACGCATATTGTGGGACGGCAACATACATTCCTTTGTTCAAGTAATTGGTTTAAGGTAAAAATGTAAACCATAAAACCTCCTGTTCTGACCAATTCTTCTCTACTCGGTGATGCACGCGAAAAGTTATGACGGCGTCAGATAATCGAAACGAAAAATCTAGATACTACTAGATCAAGTTTATAAAACGACGGTCGTAATACGAATTACGAGTGTTCTTTTAAAAGGCGGAAATAATGACTGTCTCATTCTAAGCTAACGACAATCTAATTCATTCTGGTATGAAAGAGAAGTCAAAATGCCTCAAAATTCGTCAACACCTTAGTATCGGTAGCAGATCATCAGAACTCGCAAGCTTCGAAGTTTAATAATTACGATTGCATTTAAAACTCTAAAGGTAATTCGAGATTAGTCATCTACTTTTTTGATAAAAGTATACCTTCACAAATCTGGACTAATTCACAGTTTTCTATCTAAAAATCGAGAAAAAATATTTAAATATCAATTAGTGTCTCCATTAAATATGTTTTTCTTACTGTTAATTCTCTTGGACATGTAAAGCAAACAAGCTTCGGTTGTTACTGCCCAGATTGACTTTATAGCGACTATCTTACTGCGAATAATTGAGCGCCTAACAGATCAGCGAGTAGTATAAAGCAATCAAGTTGGAATTTGGCGCCTAGTTTTGACTTATCAGTGATCAGATGAATGCTTCTACGAAAGCCTACAATGCCACACATAGAAGCACATACATTTTGCAGAGCAGATATCTTTTTTTCGAGACATATTAATCTTTGTTGCAAAAACGAATTCTCGAGTTTGCAAACAAATATTCTGTGATTGTTCTTGTTTAGTTTTTAAGCAATCTTGAGCGTAAATCTACGACGGATGAGTACATGGACGGAGTCGGCTAACGTGTTTCAAAGCGAACGAAAGCCTTGGATGCAACCATTCTATCTTTCAATAATTGCTACACATTATTTTTGATTGATCGGGAGCTCGAAGAAGCTATGCAGCGCAATGCCTCAAACTGTGTTCCAATGTTGCGCTTATCTAATACAATCAATGTTCCGCGCAACTATTCAATAACCGCGAAATTTATAACCTTTTTAATTAAGTGTCACTCAATAACCAATAATTTATCGAAACTTTTCGCCATACTTAATATAAGATTAGACAGCTGTTTGTCATTGTCACAGCTAGTTTCAGCCAAAGTCAGTCTGTATAAAGCTCCAATTTCCGTCATATTTTACCTACTATGTCGTTCAGATAATCGGAAAACTAGGATGTCAAAAACAAGCTCAAAATCAGAGGCAAAATCATGTATCCATTCAAAATAAGTAAACAATCACTGATTGCGCGAGTGGTGGTAATCATTCTTAAAATCAAGTTTTTGAGCTTGAAGTAAACACAAAACCCCGTTTTATTTAATCAGTGGTCGAACAACTTAGCACAACTACCGCCTGTCATACGTACTAACGCGTTTCGACTTTCGATGAACATCATCATAGTACGACGGCAAACTGACTATCGAGGATCAAACCGCAATGCGTATAAATGAGAAGCAAAATAATATACGCGGCTCTCATATTTAGTAGTCTCGCCTACATTGTAATTGACTGGAAATGTCGGCTGCAAAATTTCTGTGCAGAAAGATGCAAAAAGCTAATGTTCCCCATTGCATAAAAACTATGCAGCCGACATTTCAAGTCAAGTACAAGGGATTGGTGTATACTTCAAACTCGCAAACTTGACTTAAATAATTGTTACCATCACCCGCGCAATCAATTATTGTTTAAATGTATTGCTTATATATATATGTGTGTGTGTTTACTATGTCAATAGTCTACAAATTCTCATGTATGTGCGGTAGCACATATATTGGACGTACGAAGAAGAAATTAATAAATAGAATCCAGCAGCATTTACCACAGAAACTGATTAACAAAGGCTTGGCACCATCAGGAAAATCAGCTATTTCCGATCATATATTGGAAACAGGGCACCTAGTCAATTTGACCAATTTCTCAATTCTACATAAAGCAAAATCAGAAAAATTACTATTTATCTATGAAGCCCTTTACATAAAGCAACAAGCACCTGACCTTAATATTCAAAGATTTCATTAACATGATATTCTAATCGACTGACCACGAATGACAAAATTTAACAACAATTTACTAGTATCCAGGCAAGACGGAACATGCCCTCGACTAGACTCAACAAACATTTAATCGGATTGGTAACAAACTGAAGAGGAAAAAACAGACGCACATACGGTGACAGAAATTTACAAACGATATGAGCGTTCAACACTGCAATTCGCACTTGCGCTGTTACCAAGTGAAGAAAATAAAATTGCGCAAAAAGGCGAAACGAAAGACTACTGGGAAAAATAGCATTCGTACATGTAACAGAAAACAATGCGAACATATGGTTAACTCTCAAGCCATCAATACAATAATGACCAGATTTCAGATATCACTTTGCGATAAAACGACAAAGACCTTTACATGCAAATAGGCACACACAGACATAAACACATACAAACTTACCAATCAGCCAAAGCAAGAAATAGAAGTAAAACCGAGTCAGATTTGTTGCCACCCACATAATCAAATGCAAACCCAGAATGTATATAAATGAAAGATTGTAAAGCGAAGTTTAGTAATCTCGAAATAAGTGAACAGTATCCACTTTCTTATTAATGTGCTTTTCTTCCTAATTAGAAAAATACTTTATATATATATAAATAATATATAATAATAAATACATATATATATATATATATATGTGTGTATGTCGAAGGCTACAAACAGTAAATGTTCGTGACTGCATAGAAATTATGCAGCCAACATTTCCAGTCACGTACAATGTATGCAAGACTACTACAGGTGAGAGCCGCATATCTAATTTTGCTTTCCATATACATGCATTGAGGTTAGATCCTTGCTAGTCAGTTTGAAAGTCGTACTCTGACGATGATCATGGAAGGTCGAAACGCGTCAGTACGTATGAACAACGGTAGTTTAGCTACGTTGTTCGACGACTAATAAAATACAACGGGATTGGCGTCTACTTCAAGCTGAAAAACTTGGCTTAAAAATTCAAAATAGTTATTTTCTTATCAAAATTGTCCATAGTAAGATTGGATTGTGCTACAGCCAAGTGAGTATTTTATTGCGAGACTAGATTGCAGAAAGGAGCACCTAGATAATACTTCCAATGGAACGACAGAAGTATCACATTTTCCCATAAGATTCTGGAGTTCTAGTCCCAAATATGCAAGAATATAAATACTGCGTTTGTGCAATTATTCAATCTCAATTGTTCGATTGGCGTGCAAAGCAAGAACCATCACTTTCAAAGAACTGAAGGATGAAGTACTTTTTGTTACAGCGGCATACCAGAACAAGCAAAGTTTGTTGAACGTCTGCATGGCTTGTTTGGAAGTGTTTTTACAATATATGGGAGATAGCATTACAAGTTGCCTTCCTCTCATGTCCCTAGAATAGGTACATTTAACGACGGCATTGAACTACATTTTTCGAAGTAACGGAGCCATATTCGACACTAGTTGACCTCTAATTGAATCCAAATTCAACAAAGGTCTCATTGATTATACGTGTATGCAGCGATATTGCTCCTACTTTATGATCACAGAAAGAGCCTTCAATTTACAGTAGTTTATTTTCGCTTACCCAACTGAGAGACTCAGTAGATACGGTGGCCTCTCATAATTTGTAACGGCCAATGCAGTATAAATTCATAATTCGTTTTACTATTCATTAGTGTTTATGAGCTATAAAAGATGGCCACTTTTCCCATTTATAATGGGGATGGATGATTTCTATTCAGGGTTGTCCTGCACCTATATTGGCTTACAAGGACGATCTACTGCGAATATACAATTATAAGGCGCCAGGAACAAATTTTCTACTGACAATACGAAACCTACCATCGATCTAACAAGTTTAATCTCATTCCGCCAATACACATTTAACACTAATTATTACTGCGAAGTTAGACCAAACTCGAGGCCTTACGTGAAACGGCATGATGGCTTTGTTCTTTTGGATCCGGAAAGATTCACCAGACCGGAATTTTAACGGCTAGTCCAATACAATTTGTGCGAGCTTCGTAGAGGCGTAACTTATAAATACATTGAGGTTTCATCTGCATTAATTAATTTTCCGTCGTGCCGTGATGATGATCATGGAGGGACGAAACGCGACAGTACTTGTGTTAACGGCAGTTTTGTTGTGTTTAGATATACGTGAGTTGGTGTTTATATCAAACGTCGAACCTTGCTTGTTGGGGTAAAGCACACGCCAAAACAATAAACAAGGACAGTGCGAAATTAAAACGTCAAATCGGAAATTAGGCATTGATTATTCCAGTTGAATGTATGCAAAACTAATTTAGTTAAGAGATGTATCTTTAATTTTCTACGTCTTAACTATGGATTGCCGCTTGATTCCAGTTTGCCGTTTTGCCGTCTCTGTTGATGACCACAGAAAGCCACGATGCATCAGTATGTTTGACTGGCGGTAGTTTAGATATGCCGTATAAAATTTATTTTACCTCGTCCACAAATTTGGTTTAAACAACTGTTGTCACTATCTGCGCAATTAATGATTGTTTAACAGCTTAATACTTCTGTAGGTTCTACGAAGGGCTCGACAATTTTTTTACACGCATCAGTTTTAGAGAATGTGACAAATCGTTCAACTACTGTGCTTGAGCAGAGTTCCACCATCATCCGTACAGTGGACTTTCAACTCACGTTCTTCGTTTTCAGATGACGATAACTAACGAGGACTGTTCATTGGCTATAAGATGGTAGATTCTTGTCTCCCGAGCAAGTTAGTCAAAGTTCAGTGAACCACATAAGCAGGGCGTCAACACAATTTTACTCCTGGTAATCAAGACTTTCAGAACCTCTTAGAAACGTATGTTTCCGTTCCATTATTAATATGAATTAGTTAGTCAAGTAGGGTCTAGTTTTTATAGAGAACTACAAACTCGCGCTTGACGTACATTCATTTCTGCATGTGTTTTAAATATCTACAGTCGAGGTGAAAGTGAAACAACCCTACGCTGAATTCGAAAATTCCGCTCTCTTCAACACCACTTTACATGATCTACTTATAAGAAATATATAGAAACGTTATGTTTAAAATTCCTTGTAACGGCGCTGAAAAATTTTCTAAAGCCAAGGTTTTCAACCCGTTTGTTTATTCTTCAATAATTCATCTCATTTTGCTTAAGCCCTGTGTAGCTTATCTTTCCCGATTTTTTGTTTGAGTTTTTAGTGTGAATACGTCATTTTGCTAAATGCTAACAGAGTAAACCCTTCACCATTCCTTTAACTACTTTGTTTCCACGACCTGTCTCATCTGTATGCAATAAATTTTTGCTTACAAAGATGATTTACTAGAGAACTTGACTTTAACTGCCAAAATGGATAAGCGCATCCCTCATATTGCGTATATATATATATATATATATATATATATATATATATATATATATATATATATATATATATATATATATATAGCCACTGTACAAGTTAATTATCCTACATGTTTTTGTTAATTGACGAATAATCCAGGCTACGTATCTGTCTCAAATTTTGTCCTTTATCTTTGATGAGTGGCACTATAATGTGTTTAATACCACTTAATGGGTTGCGATGATCCAGCACTAGTAGACTTTAACTGGTTTTACCAGACTATTCTTAGCATCGACGAAGACTTCCACAACACTATGAAAAACAAGCTTAACAAAGATAAACAATGAGACGTATGATAAAAACCGAACAAAATGATATTAAACAAAAATGTTTATTTTGCTTTTTATGCACACCTTGTCCAACTCTACATCTCATCACGAAATGAAGATAATTTACTACAGAAAAAATTGTAACGTATTTACAAAAGTGGCATCAATTGAGGAATGCTGTGGATCTAGAAATGAAGTTGCTAAATAAAAAAAGTAATGTTGGCATTCTGAAAAGACTGCTTTTATCTGGCCAAGAATTACGCAATTAATAAAGTAAGCACGTTCGACGTTTAAAAGTCCAAACATTTATTACGATAGGTATATATACATACGCATAAGTATACATGCATTCATATATATATATATATATATATATATATATATATATATATATATATATATATATTATCGGTTGTGAAGAGCTAGCATATGCATTATTGAGGCAAAAATCACGTAGCAAGTAACCAGTTATTTTATATCGAACCATACGGATATGCCAGACTCAGCTGACAACTAGTGTAATCCTATCAACGCATGCGTTTTGTACTTAATTTTTATGAAAAGCTGGCATAAAGTCCTAAACCTACTATCCATTTCATCAAGTGATGTTAGAACAAAGGATGATACAATTAAACAATAATTGATTGCGCGGCTGGTGGTAACAATTCTTTAAATCAAGTTTGCCAGCTTGAAGTAAACACCAATCCCATTGTATTTAACCAGTCTTCGAACAACGGGTCATTTGCAGTTTTAATATACAAAGCGTTTAGGACTTGACGTCACGCCGTAAATTTCTGCGTGACTTTTGCTAAAAGAAACTTCTTTAAGATGTATACCTATAATTGTCAATTTGCTTCAGAATACTTGATCCAATATGTAGTGAGGTTGGGACTTATTTCCGGCTGCTGCTAATAAAAAGTCAGGAAGGACCAAGCGCATGTGCCAATAATGTCACACCTTTAGTTTAGACTGAATTGAGTAATTTCCTCTGGCTAATATAAATAATAAATATCACAGATTCTCTTATTTTGTCTTTACATTATAGCAAAGTTGTTGTACAAAGTTCTAACTTCTTTTTCACGGATGTGGATGCTATTGTACTGTAAGATTCAAGAACTGATTGAAAACAAGCTACCTATAAGTTCTTTGCGGCTGGTAAACAACCGCAGGCTTTGATATGTTACTTGTACTAGAAGCTACTGCACCAGAAGTCAACGCAGAATTGTTTGCCCACATTGTTGTCGGCTGGTTAACTCCTTGCTCGCTGCTCGGGTCCATGGAGAAAAGTGATCTTATACTGGTAAAGATTGAAAAACTGGATGATGAGGATTTACATTCTTGTGTATCTCCGTATGCTGCGTTCCACTGCTCCAGGTCAGCCAAGTTTGTAGGGCTTACACTGGGCCGAATACGCCGTAGGCTTGCTTCAAAATCAGCTAGATTTATTGGTCGAATGCGATTGGCTGGCGTGTTTCTTAATTGATCTGGCGTTAGATCTGTAGCACACAATCAATAGTTAAAGCATTTAAAATAGGCTTGTCAAACATGGCCTTACCTAAAATCAACGTCAATCTATACACCTAGTAGCCGCCAACCTATGAGTGTGCTGTACGGATGATACAGCGATAAAATTATCAAAACACAATCTCCTTAACTTTAATACACACCGTCAATTGCGTAGACTAGACGATTTTCATAGAAATCCAATTCACGCATTTCCTGCGTGCTAGATTATCGAGAAAACACTAATTGATGACTGGAATGATAGAATAGATAGTTCAGCAAGTTCCGGGCTGGACACTATTATTTGCGTACTTACTCTAATTACAAGAACGTTTGGTTAATTCCACTCATATAGCTGTGGCTTTTCTGCACACAACTATTTGTCTACCTAGATCTTCGTTTTTCTGTAACTAAGAGGCATTTTTAAACGAAATTCATTTGATGCCAAATCCAGAATATTGGCGCAGCTCAGCTAGACTACTAAGAAACAAGCACACAATAACTTTTTGATTTCTTAGTTATTATCTTATAAAATAATACGGGTCTGATAAAGCATTTGCATGAAATAATAATAAACAATGATAATAATTGCAAAGAAACTAATGTAAACCAGACTACTACTAAAAAATAGTTGTTTTCGCGGATGATAACAATTCTTTAAATCAAGTTCGCGAGCTTGGAATAAACAATAATCCTATTACATTTAACCAATTCAACTGGCGGTGGTCATGCTATGTTATTGGACTGTTTATATATAATTAATTGAAGCTCTCTAACTTGATTTAAATTTCTACTATGCGTAAGTAGGTTGCTTCAGGTAGATAGCCACTTTAGACTTATTTTGCATAAGGTTAAAACTCGGAGATAAACTAGCCACTCGGAATGAAATAAGACAAATTCGAATGCCCCAACTGAATCTGATGTTGGCTGCTATCATTGTCCGTGCTGACATGCACTAGCTTCAGGTAGAGTAAGAGGAACTTCATCTCATCTTAGATGGTTCGAGCGGAAGGGACTTTTTTTACGCCTTTTGGTCATTTATATATTTAAACGAACATTGGTTGTGCTGATGGTGATAACAATTATTATAATCAAGGTTGCGGTCTTGATATAAACACCTGACCCATTAATTGCTTACACATGTCAGTATAAACTAAGAATTGTATAGTGTAGAAAAGGCAATTCATCCAGTAGACCGGTTTCGTCCTTATTGGGAACTCATCATGTACTGGCCAGAATTTGCCGCGGACAGGACTCGAACCTGAGCACGTCTGCTTCGGAATCTGGTGATCTGACCACTGAGTCATCCTTTTGGTCATGACTTCAAACTCTACTGTAATCAACAGAGCAGCGTACTGATCTTATCCTAATTTATACCACAATCTGGCAAATATTATAGCTACCATGTACAGTTAATGCCTATTTTCAGTCGGAATGAGTAGGAAATTAACTCCACGATGTTGATATAAATTTAAAATTTTCACCACCTCGGCATTTAATGGTTGCTCTTTTTAAAAATTTACATAAATGAGACAAAATCTTCAAAAAAGTTATATTCGAGCTTGTATATATATTCTATAAACGAAACATGATTCTGATTCGTGCAACCTTCGCTTTCTACTGTTTTTTTAGTGCTTTATTCCAAATTGAGCCTAGCTATTTTTTCTACGATTATTTCATTCATCATGCTATTTCTCGATTTATAATCAAGGTTGCAAAATTGATATAAACACCTGACCCATTAAGTACATATATTTGTCAGTATAATTCTTAGTTTATACTGACAAATGTATGCACTTAATGGGTCAGGTGTTTATATCAATATTGCAACCTTGATTATAGTAATTGTTATCACCGCTCTCGTAACTAATGTTCGTTTAATTTCGATATATTCTCTAATCAATATTGCCAATCTACTACGACCAAAAAGTGATAAGCGTCTGCGACCATTCCAATTAATTCTGTGTCCTAATCTACTTTATGACTTGCATTTAAAAATGGTAGGAAGCGAAGGCTGTACAAATTAGAATCAGAAACTCGCTCAAGATAGAATAAGAACATTGGTTTACCATTAACTCACAGAGGGCGGAGAATGAGTTATTAAATATCTTTTAATTTATTTTATGATTATCTTATAATTCCATCCTTTATTACTTGTTATCTAATTGTATTTATTAACTTAGATTCTTTATGTGGTGTAACATTTCTTTAACAAAACTTTATGTTTTTTAAAACAAGCAAATTTGCACAATTACTATAATCATTCTTTCAGTAGACAATTTTCTAATGTTATTTATGACCTCTTTTTATTTTAACTGACTATCCTTATGAAACATTTTAATTTTTACTAACTCTTAATCATTTACCGAGAAAATTCTGCGACCAGGTAATCGCAGTATCTTGCCCTCTTCCTTAGCCGAATGCCAATCGTAAATATTTTATTTAGGAAAGTAAATGCAAAAAATTGGACTGACGTGTGCAAAGATGAATTGATATTCATTGGGAGATTTTTGTACAAGAAATTACTAAACTATTTTGCTTTGAATTAATTGTGTTCTTTCATGAACAATTTTTTGTCGTAGCCCCGAAATACCAGTTTTAATGCCATTACTTGTTTTTATTACATTCTTAATTGGATTGGTTTAGCTGTAACTATGATAGACGTAAATATTCTCGCAGTATAGAAACCAGAATATGAGAGCAAGTTTACTATAGGATGAAGGAGAAGATTTGTCAGTGTTCAACAGGTGTTGCCTTTTAGCTTTCTCCACTGGCCTTTAGCGACGTTCCGAAATCATAGAGATTGTCAGTGATTTAAAATTCTACGCCAAGACTTACGGGAAATGACGCTGTATGAAGATGGACTCGGGCTAAAATATTTTTCCTAGCACCATCAGGCCTTCCAATTTTGCCATTAGAATTACATTGCTGTGAGCAAAATTTTCCAGCAACACAAATGTCATTTTGCCACATGGCGCAGTGATACAACCCATGCAGATGGGACGGTGCAACGTCATTGTACTCAGGTAGAGCACAGTATGGTGAATAGAGGATGGCTTTCGTTTTTGCAGGACATGAAAGCGTAGCACGGATGTTATACGTGTTCATTTAATGGGTCTACCAGTCTTCTGGCAGCTAGCATTATGTTGAAGTTCCGCTTCATGCGGTACTTCGCATACAATTGGACAAAATGCCTACATGATCACCCATGCTTCGCCTTGGTATTCTGTAGTTAAAGCTGATAGCGTAACAAATAGCACGTGAAGCAAAGACATAAACAAGGCTACGCTTGCCATCGCTAACGAGTTAGAAACAGTGACGAATCGTAACAACGCAATTGAATTTTCTGATCAAATACGACGTAATAGTAGAGGTCAATGTTTCACGGGTGTACTTCCAAAAACTCGTCAGTCCAGCACACATTGAAAACGACGTGATTAGCTATAAAGCGACAGTCTAAATTATTAAGCGATGAATTTCAAAGTTCCTAATTCTGATTAAACAGCAGAAAATTTCGGAATCATGAGATACAGTGAAGCCACAAGAGTTGATAGTAGAATAGTTGTCCAGAAGGGCCTCAGCAACGCAGTTACAGCAATATGGAACGAGGTATCGGTCCAAATAAATGGATGAGTGCAGTTGCAATGCTTATTCACGAAAATCATGACACGCACTATTGCAAACCACCTTGGTAACAGTTTTCTCTGTGCTGCATCAAAAGTGACCACTGAAAATATCCTTAGGTTTTGCAAAACGCGAGGTAATCGAATTACGCCATCATGAGCATGGTTTCGCCCCTGAAGTGCGCATGAACCATATTCATGTACCCAGCCGCATTCTTGATTTGCGCCCCCTGTATCGGTAGCATAATATTGTTGCTTACCTATACTACCAAGCTGCTTTCCATCCTGTCCAGCGTGAAAAATTATGGTGAGCTACGCTAAATAATGGCCTCCAATTACCCCAAGCCTTTTCTAAAGACTCACTGATCTCTTTTCGACTATTAAGAGGTTCTCTGAACCTTTTGCGATTAGCTCCGGCATTCGACAAGGATGAAAAATTGCCCCCATCCTGTTTACATTTATTGTCTGTGAATTCTGCTGAAGTCGCTGCAACACGGGTAGAGTGGGAACCAGCGGTGGTGGTCGGCTTGATGGCCTTTAATACACAAACGGTGGTTTACTGATCGGAGAAATAGAAGACTAGTTTCAAAAAGTCATTAATTGCGCTCGAGAATTGTCTAACCGTCCAACTCTAAAGCTAAACACCTAAAAATGATCGTTTGGCCCATTTTAATCCGAAGGCCAAATCGGCTAAATAGCCCCCTACTACCGGGCTTCAGAGATTCCTTTTACTTGGTATCTCTGGTGACGCAAAACTGATGGGCGTCTTCCATGATTTCCAGAAGTATAAGGTGTGCAGTTGCTGCCTTTGGAAAATTACGCAAACCACTTCGAAATCGCCCGTCTCTTTTACCAAGCCCAAAGTCAATCGAGATATTGTTTATGAGCAAACCTGTCTATGGAACAACGATTGCGCCGGTTGGGCCACTGTTTGAGAAGACCAGTTTAACCGAAGAAGGATAGAAAAACTATCTCTTGGCCGGATAATATTATTCACGATACGGCGCACCGTAGTCTTACTAGCGAGAAGACTGAATTAGCAAAATACGTTAAAATCTATCGGCAAGTAGGTTACAATTGAGAGGTCCGGTTTATTATGCCTTATTGTCAATAGCTCATTTTAATCCAACTGTGCTGAGAGATCAATTTCTGCGTGTGTTGGGCTTGGATTCTAGTTTCTTGTCATATTAGGAAATGCCATTATATTTTAGCAATACGCATTAAATGAACTATGGTCATCATCATCATCATCATTATCATCATCATCATCATCAACATCATCATCAAAATCTACAACAACATAAACATTAATGAAGCTGCATTTGAAAACTAATGCTTTACTACTGCATGATCATGATAAATAAGATATGAACAGTATAACACCAGTAGTGTAAAAACAGTGCAAAACAGTAGTGCAATACGTACTTATAAAACACAAGCTTAACCAGGTTACCTGTGACAGAGGCAATACACAACCAGGAATAAATAAATCCAACTTGCTGATACCACGCGGAATGCTAAACTAGACAACAGAACCCTTGATGATTATAGTAATGTAAATTTAGTAATACTTTTTTGCATTGAAATATACCTTGATTATAAAGCGGCTTTATACAACAGTTAAAAAGGCCACTTACCTTGCTCTAGATACCAATACGACATCAGCATCTGCTACTTTATATAGTTAGTGTTACAATAGATGGTCTACTGTTATTAAAGCGTCAAAATCATATTTTAAAAAACAGATGTCAGTTACCGGTGGATTACTGCTATTTTATCATTTCCAGATTGAAACTTAAATCTGGCTTGCTTTGAAATTGGGGACTAACATTTTCTAAAATCATTGCAGCAGCTGAAATTTATTATGTTCAATGTTTTTATAATTTAGTACTTTGATTTTAAAAAAACACGATATATATATATATATATATATATATATATATAATCGCACGCTATTGTTAATAATAACATTATTTATAATTCCTTGCAGACACTAAAGCGACTAAAGGCTTTAATAAAGGTCACGTATAATATTTTAAAATTTTGGAGGCATTTTAGTTTTTATTAGAATATCATACAAAATGTAGCCCTTAAATTCATTTTGATGGCTAATGTGGAACGGCGATATAATTACACTTTTCAGGTAATTTGATTAAGGTAAAAGCATGAACGATACTAACTCTTTCTGATCAGGACCCGGCCTGTTCTTATCTACTCGGTGATGCACAACAAAAGCGATGACGGCGTCAGATAACCGAAATGAAAAACTTATAAACTACTAGATCAGGTTTATAAAACGATAGTCATAATACGAATTAGGATTACACTTTTAAAAGGTGGAAGTGATGACAAGATCATCCTAAGCTAACGCCAGTCTCCTAACTATGGTATGAAAAGGAAGTCAACGTGTTCAAAAGTTCGTCAACATCGTCCTTAAGGTCGGTAGTTGTTCATCGGGACTCACAGGTTTCGAAGTTTAAGTACTACGATTGTATTCCATGTTTAAAACTCTGAAGGTAATTCTAGGTTTGCTATTTGTTTTGTTGATAATAGTATGCCCTCAAATATCTAGACTGATTTACAGTTTTCTACCTAGTAATCGAGAAGAAAAATTTTATTTGTTATAAATTAGTGTCTCGATTAATGACTTTTGCTTACCGTTGGACATGTAAAGCGAATAAGCTTCGGTTGTTACGTGATGTTAAAAATTCTTCAATCTCTTCCGTCTTTCTAACACAGATTAATTTTAGAGAGACTTTCAGAGTGCAATTAATTGAGTGCCTAACAGATCTACGAGAATTGTAAAGCAATCCAGCTGGAATTGGGCGCCTAGTTTCGACTTAACTGTGACCAAGTGAATGCTTTTACGAAAGCCTATAATGCCACACAGAGAAGTACATGCATTTTGCATAGGAAATCTTATCTTTGTTCAAATTTTCACAATCAAGACTTATTAATCTTTGTTGTGAAAACGAATACTCGAGTTTGCTAAATAATATTCTGTGATTGTTCTTCATTAGTTTTTAGGCAAACGTGAGCGTAAATCTACGACGGATGAGTACATGGCCAGGGTCGGCTTAAGTGTTTCAAAACGAACGAAAGTCCTGGATGCAACCACGCCATTTATCAATAATTGCTAAACTAGGTTTTTGATTGCACAGCTGAAGGTGAGCTCAAAGAAGCCACGCGGCGCAATGCCTCAAACTGTGTTCCACTGTTGCGCTTATTTAATATAATCAATGTTCCGCGCAACTATTAAATAGACAAGAAATTCAACACATTTTTAATTAAGTGACACTTAAGAGCACAACACCAGCGTTTACGCCACCAATAAACAATAATTTCTCGAAATTTCTCGTCCTATTCACTTAAAAAAACTTAGATTAACGGCAAGTGCTATGTGCCGTTGTCACAGCTAGTTTATGCCAGAGTCGGTCTGTCTAAAGCTCCAATTTCCCGTCAGATTTTACCTACTACGGCGATCAAGTCACCAGTAAAAATTAAGATGCCCGAAACCAACTCAAAATCAGAGGTCAAATCAGATAGTCTCTCAAAATAACTATTTTCTCACCTCCTTCATTTAAAGAGCCGAAGTATTTGGGATTACTACGGCACACCAGGGCAAGCAATGTTTGTTGAATGCCTACGGCGCGTGCCTTTCTACAAAATGTAGTTGTTTTCCTCTCACGTCACTGGAATACATACATTTGATGACAGCATTAAAGTATTTTTTTTCATTAAAAGCCCTATGAGACACTAAACAACATCTAATTAAATCTCCAAAGTGAACAAAGGTCTCATTGATTATACGTGTACGCACTGATAGTGTCCCTTCTGTATGATCACAGAAAGAGCCTTCAATTTACAGTAGCCTGTTTTGCTTATCTAACTGGGAGACTAAACAGATACGGTCACCTTTTTAATGTGCAACAGCCGATGCAGTATAAAATTATAATTCGTTTTATTATTCAATATTGCCTGTAAACTATAAGAAACTGCCAGTTCACCTATTTATAATGGAGATGAATGATTTATATTCAGGTTTGTCATGCCCTTGGCTTGCTGGATACATAACGCTTACGAGGACGATCTACTGAGAATATATGATTAAAAGATGCCAGGGACCAATATTCTATTGACAATACGAATCTCATCAGCGATCTGGCGCGCTTGCTCTCATTCTGCGAAAACACATCTATCATTAAGTATTACTGCAAAGTTAGACCAAACTCCAGGCGTCACACGAAACGGGATGATGGTATTGTTCTATTAGACCCGACAAGTTTCATGCTACCATTCTCGGGCTGACATGTTTTTACTCGCAGGTTACCAGTCCAGTATAATGTTTGTGAGCTTGGTAGAGGCGGGTTCGCATATCTTATTATGCTTTCCTTATAAATGCGTTCCGGTTTTGTTCGCACTAATCATTTTGTCGTTGTTCCCTGATGATGATTATGGAGGGTCTAAACGCGACAATACTTGTGATTAACGATAGTTTTGTTGTGCTTTAAACTGGTTAAATACACTGATATTAGTGTTTGTATTAAACACGAAAACTTTCCGTTCATGCTGTCTTTGGTTTGTCCTTCTGGCCATATTTGAACTAATTTGTTAATAGGTGCGC
Organism: Eudiplozoon nipponicum; assembly: GCA_029291075.1. Lineage (NCBI taxonomy): Eukaryota > Metazoa > Platyhelminthes > Monogenea > Mazocraeidea > Diplozoidae > Eudiplozoon > Eudiplozoon nipponicum. Next base: position 93,970 of record JAQBSW010002324.1, read on the forward strand.
AACACCTAATAAACACGTGCATATATATTAGTTCTCCGTCATAAACAGTATCTAACTGATTTATATTTAATTAAATTATGTAATGATTACAGCAAAATTTTACAACTGATATCAATCAAGACCAGAATGTTTGGATATGCTGAAGGTGTTCAGAAATTGTTGTAAACCTCAATATGTTGGTGATATTTAGCACACGTTGAAATCCACCGCATTGGTATCATGTAACTTTTCGGTATCATAATGCTGGTATCGAGTAATGACGCAATAGCCATACTGCTGGTACTCTTTACAGGCTAAGAAGTCGCATTCTCGAAGACTATATGAAGTTAGCTTTTACAACTGCAGGTTTACACATTCGTTTATGAGTTTGTACCGTCCTATTTTCCTACATTACTCACCAAAATATAGAGTTGGTAAAAGGCGTAATATCGTCTCCTACTGATGAGTCGCCAGGGAGCACAAAACAAATGTGTACGAGATAATACTTTCCGTTCATGCTATCTTTGGTTTGTCCTTCTGGTCATAATTGTACTAATCTGTTACTAGGTGCGCAACTCCTAATATTTAATTGCATGTATATTAGATCTCCGCCACAAAACGTATCTAACTGTTGTGCTTCGTATTCGGCTCAAATGTTGGCCTTTTTTACAGTACGTTTAATATCACTCTACTGGTTTCGATAGCCAAATATTTTTAGGTTTTAACTTGTTTTAATAAACCTTTCTTAGCATCGACATAAATAGATCAAAGCTTAACATCAATGTACAATGCGACGAATGATAAAAACCGAACAACATGATGTAAAAGAAAATATTTATTTTTCATTTCATGTACACCTTATTCAACTTTAAATCTCATCACGAAAGTAAGATAATTTAATAGATAAATAATTTCTAAAGTATTTACAAAATTTTCATCAATAAAGGCATGATATGGATCTTGTAATGGCGTTGCAAAATAAAAAAGTAATGATGGCATTCTGGAAAGTCTGCTATTATTTGATCATTAACGTTCTGGACAAAAATTACTCAATTAATACAGAAGTACATTCAACATTTGAAAGTCAAAACTTTAATCATGATCTGTATACACACACACACACACATATATATATATATATATATATATATATATATTATCGGTTGAGAAGAGCTAGCACATGCATTGCTGTGGCAAATATTGCGTAGCAAGTAACAAGTTAATTTATATAGAACCATACTCAGCTTAAAACCAGTGTAATTCAATAGCCACATGCTTTTAGTGCTTATTTCATTTTCATAAGTAGAAGCTGGCATGAAGTTCTAAAACTACTACCAAGTGATTATGGAATAAAGTACGATGTAATTTCCTGGTCCCTATTCAGCGTCGATATACATAGTGTGTAGGAGTTGATGTCACGCCGCTAGAGACCATGGGCGCCTTTCGCTCAGACATTGCTTAAACACACGTACGTTTAGGAGAGCGTACCATAAATTTGCCTGGTATTACCTGACCGAATATGTAGCGAGTCGGCAGCATATTGCCGGCTCTTACTGACGTGAAGCCAGGAACCACAAAACGCATGCGTTAATAGTAGCACATCTTTTGTTTAAGCTGAACTTAGTAAAGCCTACTGATCAAAATTACAGAATCACTTAAATTGTGCCTGCGTTATAGCAAAGACGTCGTACAAAAGTCTAGAAACTTTCTTCTAGTGTTTCTGGATGGTCTACCATTATCGGATTCAAGATCTGGCTGAGAAATATGTTTTCTCTGAGATCCCTGCGGCTGGTTAACGGTCGCAGATTTTGATATGGTAGTTCTGGTAGAAGCTACTGCACCAGAAATCGACGCAGCATTGTTTTTACGCATTGTTGTCGACTGGCTTATTCCCTGTTCTTTGCCCGAGTTAAGGGAGAGAAGTGATTCGAAACTCGATGAAGATGCTGCAGGTTTGCCTACTTGTGTATCTCCGTAAGCAGCGTTCCACTGCTCCAGATCAGCCAAATTCACAGGGCTTACACTGGGCCGAATACGCTGTAGGCTTGCTCGAAAATCAGCTAGATTTATTGGTCGAATGCGATTGGCTGGCGTATTTCTTAATTGATCTGGCGTCAGATCTGTAGCACACAATCAATATTTAAAGCAATTTAAGCAGGTTTATTAAAGGAAGTTTTACAGAAAATCAACGATCATCTATAAATTTAGTAACCGCCAACCTATATTTCTGCTGTACGGATAATATTGCGATAGCATTTCCAAAACAAATTAGTGTCGATTGAATATACTAGAGCATCGTCATAGAAATCCAATACAAACATTTCTTGCTCGCTAGGCTATCAAGAAAACACTGATTGAGGACTGCAATGATAGAACAGATAGTTCAGCAAGTTCCTGGAGATCACTATCATTTGCAAAAACGGTCATTTGATGACGACGCAAGGCACCTACACTAATTACAAGAATGTTCAACGAAAGAAAATCCACCGAAACCTAGTGACAAACAATCGTGAGGAGAGGCCTGGTCCATTCCACTCGCTTAGCTGTGGCTATTCTTTCCCCAACAATTTGTAGATATAGATCTTCGTTTAGGCGTAAATTTAAAGCATTTGTAAAAAAAATGATGCAAATTCCAGAATATTGATGCAATTCAGCTAGATTTCTAAGAAACAGGCCCATTATAATTTTTTTTGATTTATTAACAATTATATCATAAAGTTACATAAACCTAATAAAACGTGTACATACGATAACCATAAACCACTAAATTTTATATTAATTTTAAAAATAGTTTAAACAGATCTAAATTTATAGTGAGCGTAAGCAGATTTTTTAAAGATAAGACAATTCGACAAACCAACGATGAGACACTTTGATTTTTATAAATTAAAGAATAAATCTGTAAAAAGGGAGCTCCCAATTGAGCTAATAATCATACTATCAGGCAATAAGTATGGGATCAACCTTATATATATATATATATATATATATATATATATACCATATATATATATGACATTGAACAAAAACAGGTAACACACAATTACAAAATATTCAATCAAGCGCTCACCTCTGATTGGTCCTAGCGCGGAGTCCTTTGCAAGTTGAGTAAGGTCGCTCGAGGAGTAGCCTTCTGTCATTCTTCAGGTAAATTTAGACACATGGACACAGACACATACATATAGAAATTCCAAAAATATCATTTAAGGATTTAGTTTAATATATAAGTTTTGCCTAACTTAAACATTGTGGATTTGACCGCATTTTTCTTGTGCGGGACAATTGATAGCACTCATAGGTCGGTAAAATCTTGAACTTCCCTCACCTTCAGGTGATGTAATTTTGGGCCTCAATTGATGGGTTCTCACTTGTCCCTTCTTCTTTAAGCCTTCAATTAGCTGATTGTCTGAAAATGACGTTGGATCATTGTTCCTGGACCGATATTTCGAGATCTCATTTCCAATCTCATCTTCAGGGTTGACACAATACGCACAGGAGTAAGACACAACTTGTGACAAATGTGGTATCCTCATTCAAGACAGATATATTTATACCCATTTTAATTCAAAATTTTTTTTAAAAATTGTCTTCCTAATATCCGGTCTTCATACCTAGTCTCTAATACTCAAATGTATACAAAAATATTGTTTAAGGACAGAGTTAGAATATTTGACCTTAAAGAGCACAGCGTTTGTAAAAATTGACCTTCGTTGGGTTGTAACACGGAGCCGCGTGTTACAATATTATCTCGTTTGATTCTTAGCTTACATAACTTCCTATTGATTCGCTTTGGTATAACATCCGTAAATGTAGATGCCCTAAATATATCAGATAATAACAATGAAACAGAAGAAACAAATTCGTCATTGTTCATGATAAAAAACATTCATAATCAATTGATAAGCTTAATTCTCTAAAAAGATTCCAGTTGATTCTGGAACATTGCACGTGTGCACTTTCAAAATTAGGTTTCTGTGTTTTGCTACTCAAAAGGTTCCATTGTAAAATAATTTGTTTACGATCCAATTCTTTCTATACATTTCTATACATTTAATGAAATCATCGATAAAAAATCAAGAAAAAAGAAAATATGAACTAATTAGAGAAAAAACTAAAATAAGGTCAAGGTTGCTCTTGATATTACATTCAATGGACCTTAAATGTATAGAGGAATTCACTGATAAGGCTAGGAATAAAGAAATTCAAAAGGTTAAAAAGAGACATGATAAGAAACTAGTAAACCTGGGAGTCCATAGGCCTGGAAGAAATATTCCAAACGATTCTTTTGTGTCGAAACGGGTAATAAACTTATCATCTATGGATCTCAAAGATAATGAAAAGAGAATACTTAACCTGGGACTGAACACGGCTGTTCCTATAGAATACATACCTAAGAATGATATTATTACTGAGACAGTTAAAATCGCACAATTCCTCCCAGGAAAAGATAAAACTAAATTTGAATTGGATGTTGCAAAATTAGTGTTAGAACATAGGGAGGATAAATGTAAACAGAATTATGACTTGAAAAGATTGAGATCGGAGTTGTTATCTAATAAGGTAATATGCCTTAAAGCAGATAAAGGTGGAGCAACAGTGCTAATAAACCAGAGGGATTATGAGGATAAGATGTACGTACAATTAAATAATAAAGAAGTTTACCATAAAATAAATAAGGACCCAACGGACAAATTACAAGGTGAGGTTAAAGCTTTAATTAATCAAATGATTGGATCTGGGGAATTGGATTCAGTACTTGGTAAATCATTAATACAAAGAGATTCACTCTCTCCCAGAGTGTATGGTCTAGTAAAAATTCATAAACAAGATAATCCACTTAGGTTAATTGTCAATGTCCAGAATTCTCCAACTTATAAAATGTCCAAATTTCTGTGCATAGAATAAGAAAATACACCTATTTTCTAGATTATACATTAAAGAATACTTATCACTTTATGACATTATTAGTAAATATAAATTGTTAGAGAATGATAAACTGGCAAACCTGGATGTGGTATCTATGTATACGAACATTCCGGTACAGGTTGCATTAGAGTGTGTCCAACGTTGTCTAACGGAATACCTGATATCCGGTCTTCATACCTGGTCTCTAATACTCAAATGTATACAAAACTTACTCCCTGTCCCCTCTGCGCACACAACTACCTATAAGCATGTGTATTTACTAAGTTACATTTATTGAATACCTATAAGTACACTTAATGTATTGATAAAATCGCCTATCACTGATATCTATATTTTAATTGCTGTTCCGGACGCAGAGAAAGATCAACAAATTTTGGATTCAATATTGCAGTAATCCTCACATGCCCCCCAGTTCACCTAATTCCATCCAGCTTGCAATCGGTTATAGATAGAGAGATTAAAAAACTATTGAAAGTCTATAGAGTATTATTCTATCATTTTGACAAGACCGAATACGGAGTTTACACTAACGAAATCGTCTCTCAGCTAAATACACATTAATACTCATATCCTATATAAATTAGTTTCTCCATTTAAATATCTGTGTCCAATATACCTATATAATAAATTGTATATTTAATTACTTATTCATAATTACATATATACTCACTTCTTATAAAAAACATCCATATAATTCCATAGGCTATATATTATGTATATATAGATAAGCATATAAGCAACCATGTGGGTTCTTCCCACATCTTTTATAAATATCTATATATCCTTCATATATATATATATATATCTATACCTACGTATATACACTATATATATACGAACATACATATATATAAAATTAGCAATCTTTTATATTTAAATTTTATTTTTACTTATTTATATTTATGTATACACACACCCACATCTTATAAAATATCCATTTATACATACGTCCACACGCTATCTATGTATATATAGATAAGTATATAAGCAACCATGTGGGTTCTTCCCACATCTTTTATAAATATCTATATATTCATGATATATATATATACATATGTATATATATACACGTGTATATACCATATATATAATATGAATCTCATACAAGCAACACTGTGAGTCCCGCAATGGAAAAATTATATCAGTCAAAATGCTTTTGATAATATTTATATATCTCTTTTATTGTCTATCTATATACCCAAATATATATATATATATATGTAGATATTTATAAGCAATAGAAATGGGTTCTTTGAAATTCAACCACTTACAATTTCTCCTTGAGTGTATAGTATATATACTAATTTTACTCACAATTTATATGTATATTTAAATATCAAAGCATATGTCTACCCGTCTACATCTCATATATATATATATATATATATATATATATATATATATATATATATATATATACATAATGCCTATTTCAATTCACCTAAGCAACCATGTGAGCTTTTCTCACCTTATATATAAAATCTAAATATTCTTCTACATATATATTGTGAATATCTAAATAAGCCTTTAAGCAACCATGTGAGTTCACCCCACATCTTATATGAATATTTAGAATCATCCATATATATGTATCTGCGAAATATATACCCATATTTAGATAAACATATAAGCAACAACGTGAAATTCTCTCACATCTTATAGAAATTGAAATGTTCATCATATATATATATATATATATATATATATATATATATATATATATATATAACTCTAGCCAAATTACCTCTCTCTAACTCCATCTAATTCGTTCTGTTTTTTTTCTTTTTTCATAGTCGCGGTCTCTTATTTAGATTTATTGTTAGCTCTGATTCCTCTAATCTACGTTTCTTTCCATTCGAGAAGGCTTCATTAAATATTGGGCCTAATGATTTTTCTACACATGTCATATTCATGACGTTCATTCCTGATTTTATTTCAATTGATTCTCTAATCAATCTGGTAAATCTATTTCGGTTACATAGTGCAATCCGTTTACAGCCGTCCCAGTTTATCTGATGACCTGTCTCCATTGAGTGCCTGGCTAGATCTGATCTATGACCATGTCTGTATTTGCATGTCGTCTTATGTTCACCTCTACGTACCTTTATTGGACGCATGGTTTCACCTATGTACCTAAGATTGCAATCTTTACAAGGTATCTCATAAACCCCTGATGTGTTGAGCGGTTCTATTTTTTCTTTCTGATTCGGTAACTTATTGCCTATTGTAACTGGTTGTCTTAACACTGTTCTTATGTTGTATTTCGTTGCTAATATCCTAATCTTTCTACTTAATTTAAAGTCTGGTAGAACCAGAGTTCTGTGCTTATCTTCATTCTGATTATCTAAATCTCCTGCCCGTTTCTCTTGGGTTATTCTTCTATTAAATCGCAATAATGTCTCCTTTATGATTTTCTCAATTAATTTTTTCGGGTAACCATTTATGCTCAATATTTTTTTTCAATTTCATCACTGCTTTGTCCATACATTTTAAATCCACCATTTTAAGACTTCTTATTATCATAGATTTTGGAATGCCTATTTTCATCCCAAACGGGTGATTAGAGCAATAATTCAGGAGGATACCAGAATAAGTATCCTTCCTGTAAATATCTTTCTCTAATGTCTGACCCATTCGTTTTAATTTTACATCTAGAAACGATAATTCTTCTTTGTTTTCTTTTTCCAAAGTGAATTTTACCTCTCCCAGTTGATTAGCTAAATACAGAAAATTCTCCAACTCCTTGTCCCCGTGATTCCAAATTAGGAAGATGTCATCTAGGAATCTTAAATATAAGCTTGGTTTGAGTGGAGATCTAAGTAGGAGATTTTTTCTAAATAATGCATATAGATATTAGCGACTGGGACTGATAATGGTTGTCCCATAGGAACACCTTTAACTTGAAGGTAGAATTCATTTCTAAATATAAAGTATGTAGAGGACATACAAATTTTAAACATTTCCATAATACTACTTAACATCATTTTACTCCCTTCTAGTATTTCAGGGTATTCCGTTAGGCAACGTTGGACACACTCTAATGCAACCTGTACCGGAATGTTCGTATACATAGATACCACATCCAGGCTTGCCAGTTTATCATTCTCTAATAATTTATATTTACTAATAATGTCAGTAAAGTGATAAGTATTCTTTAATGTATAATCTAGAAAATAGGTGTATTTTCTTATTCTATGGCACAGAAATTTGGACATTTTATAAGTTGGAGAATTCTGGACATTGACAATTAACCTAAGTGGATTATCTTGTTTATGAATATTTACTAGACCATACACTCTGGGAGAGAGTGAATCTCTTTGTATTAATGATTTACCAAGTACTGAATCCAATTCCCTAGATCCAATCATTTGATTAATTAAAGCTTTAACCTCGCCTTGTAATTTGTCCGTTGGGTCCTTATTTATTTTATGGTAAACTTCTTTATTATTTAATTGTACGTACATCTTATCATCATAATCCTTCTGGTTTATTAGCACTGTTGCTCCACCTTTATCTGCTTTAAGGCATATTACCTTATTAGATAACAAATTCGATCTCAATCTTTTTAAGTCATAATTCTGTTTACATTTATCCTCCCTATGTTCTAACACTAATTTGGCAACATCCAATTCAAATTTAGTTTTATCTTTTCCTGGGAGGAATTGTGCGATTTTAACTGTCTCAGTAATAATATCATTCTTAGGTATGTATTCTATAGGAACAGCCGTATTCAGTCACAGATTAAGTATTCTCATTTCATTATCTTTGAGATCCATAGATGATAAGTTTATTACCCGTTTCGACACAAAAGAATCGTTTGGAATATTTCTTCCAGGCCTATGGACTCCCAGGTTTACTAGTTTCTTATCATGTCTCTTTTTAATCTTTTGAATTTCTTTATTCATAGCCTTATCAGTGAATTCCTCTATACATTTAAGGTCCATTGAATGTAATATCAAGAGCAACCTTGACCTTATTTTAGTTTTTTCTCTAATTAGTTCATATTTTCTTTTTTCTTGATTTTTTATCGATGATTTCATTAAATGTATAGAAATGTATAGAAAGAATTGGATCATAAACAAATTATTTTACAATGGAACCTTTTGAGTAGCAAAACACAGAAACCTAATTTTGAAAGTGCACACGTGCAATATTCCAGAATCAACTGGAATCTTTTTAGAGAATTAAGCTTATCAATTGATTATGAATGTTTTTTTTTATCATGAACAATGACGAATTTGTTTCTTCTGTTTCATTGTTATTATCTGATATATTTAGGGCATCTACATTTACGGATGCTATACCACAGCGAATCAATAGGAAGTTATGTATGCTAAGAATCAAACGAGATAATATTGTAACACGCGGCTCCGTGTTACAACCCAACGAAGGTCAATTTTTACGAACGCTGTGCTCTTTAAGGTCAAATATTCTAACTCTGTCCTTAAACAATATTTTTGTATACATTTGAGTATTAGAGACTAGGTATGAAGACCGTATATTAGGAAGACAATTTTTAAAAAAAATTAGAATTAAAATGGGTATAAATATATCTGTCTTGAATGAGGATACCACATTTGTCACAAGTTGTGTTTTACTCCTGTGCGTATTGTGTCAACCCTGAAGATGAGACTGGAAATGAGATCTCGAAATATCGGTCCAGGAACAATGGAAAATCTTGATCCAACGTCATTTTCAGACAATCAGCTAATTGAAGGCTTAAAGAAGAAGGGACAAGTGAGAACCCATCAATTGAGGCCCAAAATTACATCACCTGAAGGTGAGGGAAGTTCAAGATTTTACCGACCTATGAGTGCTATCAATTGTCCCGCACAAGAAAAATGCGGTCAAATCCACAACAAGAAGGACAGCACTGAGCAAATAAATATATCTTTTAAAATAACTTAAACATTGTTGAAGATAATAAGAGCACATTCTGATTGTTGATTTTCAACCAGTTTGAATCAGAAAGGCTGAAGAAATGGAAGTAGGGTTGCACAGGCAATATTCAATGTTTGTCCCAAATTATTCGTTTAAAACCTGCGAGAAAATTAGAAGTTTATGGAACAATAAATGATAGTAATAATAATCTCATAACCGATCAAATGTGTCATCTTGATAGATTGGCTGAAGGGATAAAAATATAGTTTCTTGATACTTGCGTCAGTCCTGATCACCGAAAGTATGCCTGTAACAACAGTTTGCAACAACAATCTTAAACAACCATCAGATTTCCGAGCTGATACGCAGTCGTACCAGCAAGGCAAGTGAATACATGGTTATAAATAGAACGATAGCTATCCCATGCATGAGTGTAAAACAAATACATTTTATACAGTTCAACCTATGATAGACACCTTAATATTTGCTCCAGATATCGTTACAAAGAAGGCGGCTGCCGAGGTATATCGTTTGCATTGGAGCAGATTTTACGAAATTATGTAATATTTGTTAACTTATTTAGACACATTTTTGAAAGCAAGGCTGATAAAGTTGGATTAAACACATGCTATACGACAAACAAGAGGCGGGCAACGTAAATGCTGAGAAGCAAAATATTTACTAGGAGAATTAATAAAACAGTGACGTCTCGAATGCCTTATACACACTGATGTTTGTTTACACTACAATGTGCCTGCTTAACTTAAATGTAAAAGACAATCTGTCTTCAATCGAACAGTCCAAGATTGCTTATCTATACAAATGTCATAGCTGTTCAGTTCGCGATGTAAGCCAGACTAGCCGATTACTAGAGAAGCGAATTCAAGAACATATTAGACTACACACAGCCGGCATAGGAGAGAATATTTCCGCGATAGCTGATAAAATCTTTTTAAAAATCATACCGAAGATCAAACGGATTCCCAAGAGTTTTTCAAAGCTCAAAACGAAAAAGAATTACGCGCAACTGAGGCTGTTGTATGCAACAGTCTTAATCCTCAGCTAAATAAACAAAAGAAGTTTGTACATACTTCGAATGTAAACTGGTAATTGTTTTTGTGTTACTGTGCGTGCGTTTCCCAACATTCACGTATCCTGCTTCCTGTTTGATGTAGTATTCTGTGTTTAGCCAAATTGTATTTTTTTGCTTTAAAAAAATACCATATGAAGTTACGGATAACACAGTGAACTTGAATTATGGCGAAAGTAAAAGGCCTCTTGTTGACTTTGTTGTACATACCTGATTTATAATAAATGTGTACATACAAACATGATGCATACCTCAGTTGAAAGGCACAATTATAATTGAACTAAAAATTATGCACGATCAAATGTCTCACAGGTTTCGTAATCTGTTAAATCTCAGTCACAACCTAATGAATAGTAAAGATATTTCAGCCAGCACATTAAAATACATTTGCCAGCGGTCAGAAGGAGACACGTAGAGTACTCAAAGAAATTCTAGCCACCTGGCGGCAAGATGTATCAAAGCACTAGGCTTGTGCATTTCGTCAGCCGTGAATGGGCGACTGGATCCATAGGCCAGAGCTCACGTAAATGCCAAAAGCTATAGAATAACTATTGGTAATTTTACGAGCTCCGTTCCAGTACAAAGTAACGTTGCCAGGTGTCTACATACGGTCGTATATTCAAGTCGGCGTTTACATAAAACAATCAAAGTCAAAATTTCTCGCATGTTACAAAAACGTTGAATGCATTATATGTATGTCGTGTGCTATCGCAGTCTATATGACAATGGCAACAGGCCTGATCTTGCAACTAAATAAAACTCAGTAGTTTGCACTTTGTCGGAAAAGCGTCAACCAGGTCTGCATTACTGTCTCCATTTAGTCCAGTCTAGAATCAGGCCAAACGGAGAATATGAATTAATTTACACTGACAAAGGTACACACTTAAAAATATCAAGCACACTTTTCTGTACCGACTACCTAAAAGAGTTTTAACGACATTGACCAATTGTAATTGGCTGTGGCAGGGGAAGCTTCAAAAATTGAAATAGAGTAG